>JACEIK010004268.1:9162-30548 GCA_018107945.1 Datura stramonium
CGTTTTAATTCCGATTCCAAGCCTCCACTTCACCAACTCATGGATTAGTTCCTCAAAGTCATCGAAACCTACAAAAACAATGACTAATCATGTTGGTTAGAACATATATTCACATTCATATAAAATCACATGAAAATGTATAAAATATCTTAGATAAACAAGACTAATTTAAGTTATCAAGCGTAGCTCGGGCATGCTATTTTGCCCGAGATCAATGAGTGGCTCGTGCTCAAGGGGAGCATCCGGGCAAGAAATAATGATTGAGTGGCTCATGTGGAGCATCGAGATGAGAAGATAAGTGAGAGCAGGTACCATGCTGGTACAGTACATGGATTTATAGAGTCCCTTGCAGGTCATGAATGGAAGGGCAGAAATAAGGCCCTCTAGCATGTGTGTACATTGATTGTTCAGTGATTGACTGTTCATGGTGATGTGACGGAAGAGAGTGCCCGGCATGTACCATTCATTTTATTATTTGATTTACTATAAGAATGTGAGAATCAGATTGAGTATGTGGCTATCTGTCTGAATTGAACTTGTGGTCATGTGTTTGCCGTATGAATTGTTGAGGTGTTGAAGTGACTTGATGGTTGGAACAGTTACATGAGAACTTGTGATTGAGTTGTGAAATCATTGTGAAAGATTTATTTTATATCCTGTGTGGTTATGTGGTATCAATTGTTTATTGATGACTATAAATAGCGGGGATGATTTTAGTGATTACAAGTTGTAAAGAGTTAGTAAAATATTAGATGTGCAACTAAGTCGAGCTACTTCCAAGGCAATACCGTTGCATCAAAACTTGTTCTTCTGCGCGAGACCATTGACCGCTGCAACGATGGCCTAATCCAGTAAGTAAGCCGATTAGCACCTAAGAAAAAGTAATTCCTGAAATGTGTATTATATATATGTATGAATGGTGTTCTGAGCTAATTTCATATTGTTGTTACATATATGTATGTTACTATGTAAGGTCGGCCAATGATGCATACCAGTACTGTATTTTGTACTGACGCTACTCCTGCACTTCTTTTTTGAGTGTAGAATTAGATCCCAGAAGCTCATCTTGCCCTCACCTCTAGAGCAGCATCAGATTAAAGGAAAGGTGAGCGATGCCAGATGTGCAGTTCTACTCCTCTGAAGATGTCTCTTGTACAGGCATTAATAACTTTTATTCATTTATGTTCTGTTGCTATCCTAGACGATGTAGGTAGATGTCTTCATGTGCAATGACAATCAGTTTCTGGGAGTGTTAATAGTAGGTTTTTATTATTTTCTTTTATTTGGTTATGTTTCTTTATTTATATTCAAATTATGTTTTTCTCTTTCTGAATGTCAATGTTTTTGGGATAAAGTGTGTAGAAATGTGGTTCGCCCACCGGGGAGTTAGTGTGGGTGCCAGTCACGGCCATTTGGGTCATGACATTTTCATAAAGTCATATGATTAGGGTTAGACTAAATAAAATTAAATCTCTTAATCACATAAAGTTAAATGATTAAGATGTGATAATGACATCCACTAAAGTTTGATTATCTTATAAAAATGGTAATATGTCCCCTAAAGGAGGTAATTATTTTGGTGAGAGTAATTAAAGCGAAATAGTAAAACTTTCGGTTTGAAAATTATCCTACGCCTAAAGGTGTAGATTATTTTCTAGATTTATTTTGGTTTACTAGTCTAATAAAGTTAAGTAACTTTTGTGTATGGATTACAATCTTTTTTTTCCTGCAAAAAGATTTAGGATGTACTTAGAATCGTTATTTACGGAATTCACTTTTGATGATTTGTACTTCATAGCTTATGTATGTATCCTTGTCTTAAAGTTCACACAATTTTTTCTACTGCTATTTTAAAACAAAAATGCTTAAATTCTGATATTGTCTATTGAAAACTTACTAAATGGAAGGAGAAAGTCCTTATCACTTTAGGATGCTCAGATTTGTATCTGGCACAAAGTGTGGATGAACCACCTAAATCCATGGAATCAAGTATGCCAGAGGCTAAGATTTATTATGAGAGGTGTGAGCAATCCAATCCTATACAAGTATGAACTGGTGGTTTTTGGCTGGCTACTGGTTCGAGGGACAGCTACAGTGGTGTAATTCCTGTTGTAGTGAGACTGTGGTAGCGATTAGAGTCCCGCGATGATGAATTTGGGAAATAACTGCGGGGAATGCCACAGTGACACTTTGATCACTGTAGTGGGTCCGCTGCAGTGGAAATGTGACAACTCAGCGGATGACGGGAATTAGAAAATGGATTTAAGTGGTAATTATGGGGTTTAACCCCATTATTCTCAAAAACTCAATCAGAAGGGCTAAAGAACGGAATACCTATCTAGGGAAGTGAGCTACTTTCCTGAGGTTAGAATTTTGATTCTCCTATCTCTACTACGATTAGTGTTGATCCTAGATTGCTTGTGAACCTTTAATGGTGGAAGTTTTATAGAGAGAAAAACCCTAGGTTGATGAACTAGGGTTTGATTGTGGAATAATTAGGGTGTAATTTGGGTTGATGTTTGAAGAGTTTTGTGTACTCCCCTAGAATTACTCCCCTAGTTTTACTTTTGAAAACACATTGAAGGGGAAGGTTTGATCTAATCAAACCCATGATTGAAGAGTAAGTAAAGAATTACTCTTGTTGTATAGATTTCGAACAATCCGAAGCTTTGAGGAAGGGCAAGGATCGCGCAGAGTAGCTGAATCGTTATCTTCGACCTTCGAGGTAGGTTATGGTTAGAAGGGTTAGACTTTGTATAATGGCTTGTATACATGTGTGATAATGATGCTTTATTGGTCTTCGGACATTATGTGATATGAGATTGACTATTTGAATTAAATAGTGGAAATCATATTAATATGAGTTGATCATGAACTGTTGTGTAAATCTTGTGGAACTGTGAAGTGAAATTCCTTTAAGATGCTTCAACGTGAATCTATGATTCTGTAATTGTGGAAGTGATAGAGTGGAATATAAACTCCTAAGTGTTGAATTACTTATGTATATATGTGGGTTTTAATTTGTCACATTCCGTGATGAGAAATGACTTCAATTGTAAAAGAATTCTGAGATGAGTGGCTCGTGCCCGAGGGGAGAATCCGAGAGAGCATTTTTGTTGAGTGGATTGTGTCCGAGGGAAATTTGTACGAGCGTATGAGTGGGAGAGGGTACCACGCTGATACAGTACATGGATTTCTAGAGTCCCCTACAAGTCATGACTGGAAGGGAAAAAATAAGACGCTCTAACATGTGTGTACGCTGTCTTATGGATTGAGTGTTACGTTGATATGACAGAGGCGTATGCCCGTTATGTCACCATTTGTTTATTTATTTAATTTATGCTTGTATTCATAAGTAGGACTAAATAAAGTATGTGCTAAGTGGTGTTGGAAATTACGAGTTTTGTTTATTAGATTTGAATAAAAGAACATGAACTTGATTCTAAGTATGACACATTTCCGATGTTGCTAAGTGTTGAGTGGATTTCATCTATAATTCTTGTTTCTTTTACAAATGATAAATATGGGTACTTATTGTTATTCATACTTGTGTTATTCTGAATTGAGCTAAAAAGTATGTGCATTGTTGACACTAATGAAGTGATGACTGAAGAACTGATGAAGGTGCAGCAAAGTCGAGCTACTGTCTAAAGTAGTACCGCTGCAGCAGGACTTCTTCCGCTGTGGCGTGACCGCTGCAACGATCAAGTGACTTCTTGCAGTGAAAGGCCCAATCCAGTAAGCAGGCCGGTTGTCACCTAAGTAGTGCTAGTGTAATTGAAATGGTTTTTATACTTCCTTAAAATATTGGAGAAGTATCTTATGTTATTGTTTCCCTATTTACATGTTATTATGTGAGGTCGGCCGATGATGCCTACCAGTACCATGTTATGTACTGACCCTACCCCTGTAATTCTTTTTTGAGTGCAGAGTTCGAACTAGGAAGTTCCTCATGTCCTCACCTTTGAAGCAGCCACAGTACTTGAAAGGTGAGCGGATCTAGAGGGAAACACTACTCCCTGTTGAAGATGTCTTTCTTTTTCGGACATTTATTGTTTTGTGTTTTAAATTTATTATTCCTTAGAGTTGTAAGCAGACGTCCAGTGTAATGACAATCAGGTCCTGAGATTAGATTAGTTTAGTTTTGTTTCGTTATGGCTGTAAGAGTTTTACTACTGTTTTTGATGACACATTTACTTTAATTATATTCTCTCATATCCTTTGCATGTTGAAGTTGGGGTAATTATTGGGAATCGCTGGTTCGCCCACTGGGGGGGTTAGTGTGGGTTCCAATCATAGCCATTTGGGTTGTGACAAAGTTGGTACCAGAGCCCTAGGTTTGTTGATCTCATTGCACTAAGATGGGTGTAGTAGAGTCTCACAAATCGATGCAGAGACGTCTGTAACTTATCCTCGAGAAGCTGCAAGATTTTAGGAAAACTCCTTTCTTCTTTCCTCTCGTGCGATTACTTGATTCCAATTGATATCTGGTGATCCAAATTGGTTTCTAACAACTTTATCTTCTTTCATTCTCAGATGGTGAGATCAAGCACCAACGGTATTAGAGACGCAGCACTCGAGCCAACAACGACGGCCGCAGTTCACGGTAGAGGAAGAGGCAGAGGTCGTGGATGGAGGACTGCTGCTACTAGTGCAGGGGATCGTGCTCCTACTCTAGTCAGGGAGAGGTCTGCATCTTCCGTGTCACTAGCAATGAAGGAGTAGGTGGCTGTTGAAGTTGAGGTTCCGACGCATGGAGAAGCTCCTACCGCGCCAGCATCCTCTAAGGTTCTAACTCAGGTTCTCAACCTTCTTAGCGGCGTTGTAGGCACTGGGGTAGCGCCAGCAACTCCAGCTGGGAAGCAGTTGGGGATACAACATCCAGCTGCTGTGGCTCCAAGGATTGATGATATGTCTGAAGCTGTCATGTTTTCGAGATTGGTGGAGGGAACAGTGATGACCGGGGAGGAGCATGACCTATTTAGGAGGTTCACCAAAATGAAACCTCCCACTTTCTATGGCACAGAGACAGAGGATGGCTACGAGTTCATTATCGACTGCCATGAGAGGCCCGACAAGATGGGGGCGGTAGAGAAGTACGGAGTAGAGTTTGTGACCTTTCAGTTGATGGGGGATGCTAAGATCTGGTGGAGAGCTTTTTAGAGTGCAGACTAAGGGGGTCACCACAATTGACTTGGACCCAGTTCTACTCCACATTTTTAGAGAAGTATGTCCTCGCACTCTAAGGGATAGGAGACGTAATGAATTCACCACCATTGAGCAGGGAAACTTATCTGTTACAGCATGCAAGACTCAATTTCATTCACTATCTCGGTATGCTTTACTGTTATTGCCCAAGAGGAGGAGAGGATCAGGCGGTTTATTAAAGGCCTTAATGTGGGTCTCCAGGTATCAGCGTTGCAAATGGTCTCCTCAGGTAAGACCTTCCAAGAGGTGGTAGAGTATGTGAAGTCAGTTGAAGGGGTGATACAAGAGGGTTATGTAAGGAATGCTGAGAAGAAGGCTCAGAGTGGGTTCTTTCAATGGTTATTATGCGAAGGTTCCAGCATCACAAAGTATCTCTGGGTGCCCTATTCAGTCTTCCATGCATGTATCAGTTGGAGGTCTGCCAAGGATAGCTCCGCGTCTATCAGGTGTAGTTGGGGGTACTCAGATTATTCATTCTAATTTTGGGGCTCGTCTTATTTCTTCTGTTATGGCCTAGAGAACAGTTATTGAGAAGGTCTGTCATAAGTGTGGTGAGTATGTCCACATCCGCAAATGGTGCTCTAGGTTTAGATAGGGCGGACAAATTGTTCTTCATCTAGCTCCTCGAGCTCCAGCCCTTACCAGGAGAGGAGGCAGTACATTCAGTCAGGATCATCCACAGCTGGGACGAGGTGGCCATCCAACCGTTAGAGGTGGTGCGCAGTAGGGTAGAGGACATGCTCAGGTGGGTAGGGGTGGCACCCAGGCAAGTAGAGGGCTGGCATAGCCCAATCGAGATGGGTAATCAGGCCCATTTTTATGCTTTACCAGGTAGACCAGAGGCAGAGGATTTAGACACCGTTATTACTATTATGATCTTCGTGGTCGATAGAATGGCTATCACATTGTTTGACCCGGGCTCTATATTTTCTTATATGTCGACTTATTTTTCTTTGGGTCTGGATCTTGTTTATGATGTGCTTAATACTCCTATCCGTGTGTCTACTCCTGTCGGGGATTCTGTGTTGGTGGATAGGGTTGTTCGTAATTGCCCGCCTCCTCTTCAAAAAAGACCTTTTTAAAATCATTGAATTTGTTTGCTCTGATACAAGAGATCGTTGTTGATTTCATTGGGTTTGACACTTTGGAAGACTTAGTGATCTTAGACATAGTTGATTTTGATATAATTTTGGGAATGAGTTGGTTGTCTCTTACCAGGACATTCTAGATTTCCATGATAAGACCGTCACTATATCCGGTCCAAAGTCATCTAGGTTGAAGTTGAAAGGGAATTGTAGCCCTGCTCCTAAGATACTTATTTCATATATTTGTGCCCTTAAGTTGATAGAGCGGGGTTGTTCAGTGTATCTAGTGCATATTCGGGACACTAGTTCAGAGGGTCCTTCCATAGAGTCAGTCTTGGTTTTTTGTAAATTCTTAGAGGTATTTCTTGCAGATTTGCTCGGCATGCCGCCAGACTATGACATAGATTTCTATATAGACCTGGAACCAGGTACCCGACCCATTTCTATTCCTCTATGTTGAATGACACCTGCTAAGTTGAGAGAACTCAAGGACAAGATGTAGGAGTTTCTTAGTAAAGGATTCGTCAGATCGAGTGTGTCGCTGTAAGGTTCCCTGATTTTGTTTATAAAGAAGAAAGATGGTAATATGCGGATGTGCATCGACTATCGCCAGTTGAACAAGGTAACTATTCGGAAAAAGTACCCTCTTCCTTGAATAGATGATTTGTTTGATCAGTTGCATGGGTCGACGGTGTTTTGAAAGATTGATTTGAGGTTCGGTTATCACCAGTTGAAAATTTAGGCTAAAGATATTCCCAAAACAGCCTTTCGGACTAGGTATGGGCATTACGAGTTTCTGGTCATGTCATCTGGACTCACAAATGCCCCAGCTACGTTCATGAGACTGATGAACAATATTTTCAAACCTTACCTGGTTCCTTTGTTATTGTGTTTATTTATGATATCTTGGTGTATTCTAAGACCAAGAAGGATCATGAAAATCATCTAAGGATTGTGTTGGGATTACTGAAGGAGAAGTAGTTGTATGCTAAGTTCACAGAGTGTGAGTTTTGGTTGGAATCAGTATCCTTTCTGGGGCATATGGTTTCCAAGGTGGGAATCCGAGTTGATTACATAAGGTAGAGGCAGTCAAAAACTGGGCGAGACCAACTAATGTAACGGAAATTCAGAGTTTAGTGGGGCTGGCCAGTTACTACGGTCGGTTCGTGAAAGGTTTCACCTCCATTGCTTCAACATTGACCAAGTTGACACAAAAGGATGTACCTTTCCAGTGGTTAGAGGAGTGAAAAGTAAGTTTCTAGAAACTCAAGACTCTGCTAACCACAGCACCTATTCTGGTGTTACCCGTGGAAGGTAAAGACTATTTTTTGTTGTGATGCTTCACGGTCTGGGTTGGGTGCTGTGTTAATGCAGGAAGGACAGGTTATTGCTTATACATCGAGATAGTTAATGGTGAATGAAAAGAATTATCCCGCACATGACATGTAGTTAACAATCGTGGTATTTGCCCTGAAAATTTGGAGGCACTATCTGTATGGAGCTTGATGTGAGGTGTTCAGGGATCATCGCATCTTGCAGTACGTATTCTCCCAAAAAGATCTCAATTTGAGGCAGAGGAGATGGATGTATCTACTTAAGGATTATGATATCGCTATCCTGTACCATCCAGGGAAGAACAATGTTGTGGCGGACGCGTTAAGTCGGAAGACGATGAACATAGGCAGTTTAGCTTACTTGGAAGCTATTCAGCGGCCGATGGCCAAAGAAGTTCAAACTTTGGAAAATAGTTTAGTGAGGTTGTCCCTGACAGAAATCGGTGGAATACTAGCCAACATGGAAGCCAAATCCTCATTGCTAGATCAAATCAAAGCCAGACAGTTTGAAGATGAAAAGCTGGGTAAGATTAGGGATAAATTTCTGTGGGGAGAAGCCAAAGAAGCAGTGTTACATGATGAAGGAGTCTTGAGAATAAAGGGGAGGGTGTGTGTTCCCCGAGTTGGTGAGCTGATTAAAACTTTTTTGGCATAAGCTCACAACTAGAAGTACTCCATTCACCCCGAAGTCACCAAGATGTACCACGATCTAAAACAACACTATTGGTGGGGCAAGATGAAGAGGGATATTTTGGACTACATTGCTTAGTGTATGAATTATCAGTAGATGAAGTACAAACACCAAAAGCTTGGAGGAATAATTCAGAGAATGCCATTCCTAAGTGAAAATAGGAGAGGATAGCTACAGACTTTGTGGTTGGTTGATGTGCTGTGAGTTTACAACACTTTCTATGCTTAAAACTGAGAAAATACCATGAACTTAGGTATGTTTATACGGATATGAGGTGTTTTTACTTTGGTTTCAGGGAAGATAGGTGTTGGAGCAAAAATATGCAAAAGAAGCAGAAAAGTGTAGAAAATCAGCCAAATACTGATCTTAGTACGAGCCGTACTAAGACTCATGGAAAAGCTTAGAAGGTTGGAACACTGCAAAGGAAAAGTATGACTCTCCGTACAAGCCGTAGCAAGATGTTACGAGCCGTAACTAAAGTCATGGAATACTTCAGAGAAAAGTTGCACAGTAGAAGTCTCCTGGTATGGGTAGCACTTACGAATCGTAGCATCTACCTATGGCCTGTACCAAGGGCCGTGGGAAGCTTCAGGTGTCTTAAGGACTTGGAAGAACTCAAGATGCAGCAAGTAGTCACGAGTCATAGGAGCGAGGCGTACCAAGATGCTCGTAGAAAACTTTAGAAGATGCCAAAGTTATTAGAGCCAAGCCATGGATGGATTGTATGACTCATAGGATCATGGTACCAGTCGTACCAGCTGCCAACACTTAGCCAATTCTAAAACAGTCAAGGAATGTATGAGAGCAAGGAACGACCCATACAATCCTGTTACGGGTCGTATAACGAGTCGTAGGATGTGTCGGCGCCAGATTTGGATATTTCCCTGTTAGCTTAGGAAAAGGTTTCTATTGTCTGTATAAATACCTTTTATGTCTCTTTTAGTAGGAGAACGTCAGAATATATTGAGAGAAGGTTTTCTTCCAATTATCATTGTAAGTATTCAATTATGTATTTTTCTATGAATACTAATAACAATCTTACAACTATGAGAGGTAAAACCTCCACAACTAGGGTTGTGGGAACCATGGTGGATTAACAAACTAGGGTTACAGAAAGTGATTCGAGACCAATACTAAATACTTGTATTGTATTCTCTTCATATTTAAACGTTTCTTAACGGTGCGCAACGTTAGGACTTTCTTGAATTCTTTACTTGTTTGAACCTAGAGAAGTATAGAATAGGAAAAGAAAATTACAACAAAGCCTTGATATTTATGATCATTGTATGACTTGAGTTGCGATCACAGGAGAGTTGATTTAGAACATGTTGATAATGGTTATGTTGAAATTACTCATGAGACCAGACCCGGTAATTGAGTATAGTCATCCAATAGGGACGAACCAATCATTTAGATGAACCCTAGTTATCAATTCAAAAAGTAATCATTGGGATTGATCACGTGTGTATACCCGAAGTAGTTATAAACCAATGGGGAATACTTACCCTAGTTATTTGAAAATCCTGATAACAACCACATTTGCAATCTTGTTTTACTATTGATTTCTATAAAAACCCCAATTTGGAGATAACTCACCAACAAGTTTAAGTACTGGCTTTAGCCTAGTTCCTACCATATTCCCTGTGGGTTCGACCCCAACCTCTTGGTTAGGTTCTTTATTGACAATGTCCGCTTCATACTTTTTCACGAAGTATGAGTTTGAGCGTTATAAAAAAGTGACGCCATTGCCGGGAAATATGACTAAGATTAGATTAATTTCTTGTATTTAACTTTTGGTTGTTATTTTCCTATTTTAGTTTTCTTTGTTTTTCTTTCGTGATTCATTCAGGTTACACCAAGGAAGCTACCTCTACAACGACCCAGATGGAAAACAAGAGGCTGCTAGTGCCCATGGGAAAGATGATGAATATTGACACACTAGCAACCGTCTTGATGAATTATGAGGAAGATGGAGTACCGGGGTACACGAAACTGGTTAATGCTTTAGAAGGAATGGGGTCATATAACTTTAGACCATAGAAGTTAGATCTTGACTTGAAGAATTGACTTGAAGAACTGAGTAAGCCGGCCAGCAAAGCCATCAGTAGAGGAACCACCAGTTCTGAAACTTAAGGCATTACCTCTCCACCTCAAGTATGCATTCTTGGGTGAAGACATACTTTGCCAGTGATTATTGCAGCTGACTTCATAGATTGGCAAGTAGAAGCTTTGGTCAGAGTATTAAAAAGGCACAAAAAGGCAATCAGATGGACCACAGTTGGCATCATCGAAATCCCTCCAGGTATATGTACTCACAAAATACAACTCGAGCCAAATTGCATACCAAACATAGAGCATCAACGGCAACTGAACCCACCAATGCAAGAAGTAGTGAAGAAGGAGATTATCAAGTGGCTAGACGTGGGTGTGGTTTACCCCATAGCAGATAGCAAGTGGATGGGTCCAATACAATGTGTGCCAAAGAAAGGCGGGATCAGTATGGAACCCAATGAGAAAAATGAGCTAATACCGACGAGACCAGTCACGACTTGGGGCATGGATTACTGAAAGCTCAACCACTGGGTCCAACAGGACCATGTTCCAATTCCATTC
The DNA here is from genome assembly GCA_018107945.1 of Datura stramonium. Taxonomy (NCBI): domain Eukaryota; kingdom Viridiplantae; phylum Streptophyta; class Magnoliopsida; order Solanales; family Solanaceae; genus Datura; species Datura stramonium. The sequence continues at coordinate 20,094 of JACEIK010004268.1, forward strand.
ATGGATCAGATGCTGAACAAGTTGGCAGGTAGAGGTTGGCACAATTTTCTTAACAATTACTCAGGGTACAATTAGATCACTATAGCCCTAGAAGACCAAGAGAAGACCACCTTCACCTGCCCCTATGAAATATTTTCTTTTAGGAGAATTCCCTTTGGGTTATGTAATGCACCAGCCACATTCCAGCACTGTATGATATTGATCTTCTCGGTCATGGTGGAGGATACTATCGAGGTATTTATGGATGACTTCTCAGTTGTGGGTGAATCATTCAAATCTTGCCTCAAACATTTGGGCAAAGTGTTGAACATATGCGAAGAAACTAATATGGTTCTAAATTGGGAGAAATGTCACTTTATGGTCAAAGAAGGAATAGTGCTGGGTCACAAAATCTCTGGAAAAGGCATAGAGGTGGACAAGGCAAAAATTGAAGTAATAGCAGGATTGCCACCACCTATTTCCATAAAAGGGGTCAGAAGCTTTTTAGGGCATGCAGGATTCTATAGGAGGTTCATCAAGGACTTTTCAAAGATTGCGTAACCATTGTGAAAACTGCTCGAGAAGGAGGTGAAGTTCATGTTTGATGAGGCATGTCTGAAGGCCTTTGAGTGCCTGAAGGAGAAACTCACCACTACTCCTATTATTATAGCTCTATATTGGTCTCTTCCATTTGAGGTAATATGTGATGCTAGTGGGGTGGCCCTCCGTGCTGTTTTGGGCCAACGAAGAGCAAAAATCTTTCACCCTATCTACTATGCTAGTAAAACACTCAACACAGCCTAAAATAACTACACAATCACAGAATAGGAGCTGCTAGCAGTGGTCTTTGCATTTGAAAAGTTTCGAGCATACTTGCTTGGAACTAAGGTGATCGTCCATACAAACCATGCTGCTTTGAGGTACCTGATGTCTTAAAAGGATGATAAACCTAGGTTGATCAGTGGGTGTTGTTGCTCCAAGAATTCGAGTTTGAGCTGAAATACCAGAAATGAACTGAGAATCAGGTGACTGATCACTTGTCTAGAACTGAATCTGAGGCTAGAGCAAGAGAGGACATTGATATCGATGATACCTTCCCAAATGAACAAGTATTAGCTGCATCTCAAGAATTGATTCCCTGGTTCACTGAATTTGCAAATTATTTGGTCAGCGACATGATCCTAGTAGATATGGCACCCCAGTGAAGGAAGAAGTTCATGTTCGATGCTCGAAGGTACTATTGGGATGAACCGTACTTATTCCACATTTGTGTAGATGGGTTAATTCGGAGGTGTGTGCCAGAGGTAGAAATGTTGAGCATTTTGAGGCTTGTCACTCGTCCTCAGTTGGAGGGTCATCATAGTGGTATGTGAGCTGCGCATAAAATTTTGTAGTGCGGGTATTACTGGCCCTCTATTGACCAAGATGCCTTTGATTTTGCCAAGGCATGTGATCAGTGCCAAAGACAGGGTGGCATTACTCACAAGCATGAGTTACCAGTGACCCCTATCCTGGAAGTTGAGTTATTTGATGTATGGGGTATTGACTTCAGAGGCCTATTTTTAGCTCATATGGGATGAAATATATCTTGATGGCGGTGGATTATGTATTTAAATGGGTAGAGGCTATTTCACTACCTAACAATAAAGGAAAAAGTGTCACAACATTTCTGTGGAAACATATATTCACTAGGTTTGGTACTCCAAAAGTAATCATCAGTGATGGTGGATCACACATTTGTAACTTCCTCTTTAGAACTCTGTTAGAAAAATATGGTGTCAAGCATAAGGTGGAAACACCTTACCATCCTCAGTTAAGTGGGCAGGTGGAAGATTCAAACAGGGAGATGAAGACCATTCTGGCCAAAATGGTGAATACCAACCAGACAAATTGGTCTAGGAAGCTCAATGGCGCTGTGGGCATATCGATCAACTTATAAGACTCCCATTGGCTCATCTCCATACCAGTTGGTCTATGGAAAGTCATGTCATCTGTCGGTAGAGTTAGAGCATAAGGCATTATGGGCTCTGAAAAAGTTGAACTTAGATTGGAATGAAGTAGCCATGTTAAGACTTGACCAGCTCAATGAGTTAGATGAATTCCGACTTTGAGCTTATGAGAGTGTGACCATTTATAAAGAAATAATTAAGATCTATCATGATAAGAATATTGCAAAGAGGGAGTTCAATGCTGGTGATCTAGTCTTCCTGTTCTATTCAAGGCTCCATTTGCATCCCAAAAAATTGAAATCTAGATAGATGGGTCCATACAGAGTGGTGAGTGTGTCCCCATATGGTGAAGTGGAGCTTGAAAATAAGGATGGAAAAAGGTTCAAGCTGAATGGGCAAAGGATAAAGTTGTATTTGGGAGACACAGAGGAAATAAGAGGAATTAAGGCGGTGTACCTTGATGACGCTTGAAAAATCATGGAAGTGATGTCATGCCGCGACGTTAAATCAGGCATTGTATGGGAGACAAACCATGGAAGGTGAAGTCTGAGTACCCACATGTATGTTCCCTTCCTTATGTTTTGTATTCTATGCTTTGGGGATGAAGCATGCTTTTTAAAAGGGGATGGGGTGTACTTGTATATTTTTTGGGGGATTTTTGAATTCATCCAAGGGTTTTTCTTGCCGTTTCTTTTCCCTCGGGCAAGAAATCTAGTAGAACCAGAATATTTAGGATGTTTTTATTTAATTAGAAAGTAGCTTAGGATTACTCAGCCAATAAAATGCACTAGTTTTGAAGTTTTGAAAAAATTGACTTTGTTTAAAATTTTTGATGGTTAGCTATGCACCTGTTGATTGTAGAATATGATTTCCGTGGTTCTTTTTTGTGTCAGTTAGTGTATTAGCATGAATAGTTATAGTTGTCTATGTATGAACTAGACAGGTAGAATGAATGCAAAACATGTACCATGAGTGAGTGAGGTCTATACCTAGTTCAATACTGTGTAGAGGATCTAGAACTTTCCCGGTTGGTCTTTACATAGGATTTAGGATAGTTTGTTAGGAAAGGATCATAAGCCCTTTTTTAGACCATTTTAGTTTAAATAACCCTACCAAAAAATGATATGATTCCCTTGATCCCAATTTTTAGCCTTAAATGAATCATTTTTCTTTGATTAACCGATTAACCTTAACCATTTTTTATAATAAACCTTATTTGGCCCTGGTCCCTCCTTGGACATTGTGAACCTCAACCCAGGCAAAATGCCTAATTGAGGGTGGCTAGAGTAGGGGTGCATAAATCATCGGAAGGTGAAAAAGGAAAAAAGAAAAGAAAAAGGGTTAAAAATGAGGTGTGGTGTGACAAAAGAAAAAAAAGAGATGAATAAGAAAAAATTGAAAAGAAAATACAAAAGAGAAAAATGAATGAAAAGTTGAAAACACACACACCCATACAGTTGCATAAAAATGGAGAAAAGGGAAGAAAAAGCCAAAAAAGTGAAAAGGGTGTAATAAGTGAAAAGTGGATCCACGTGTATGTAGTTCCAAGGAGGGTTTAGTCAGTAAAAAGTTCATATTTATCATATCAGCCTGAAAGCCTACATTACAAGCCGAATAAAGTCCTATAGTGATCCTAGCTTGACTGTCCGAAGAGACGAAGTAGAGAAAATAAGGGTAAGCCAACGGTATCCGATGTGCAGTATTTGATACTTCCTTGTGAGAGTGAGAGTCTTACTTGTTCAGTCCCACGTTTCATATTTTCATATATCTTTGAGTTAGGGACTTCATTTGCCGTGAGGGTACATGGTTTGTGTTTTATTCTGCCAGCTGTCCATGTGAAAAGCATTGGTACTGACTTGATTCTCTGCTAATAACTAATGACATGCCTTGATCCCTGTTTATCATGGTTTGTGGTTGTTTGATGTACATATGCTGATTTTTTTTACTGGGAAAAGGGTAAAAAGCTATTTGAGTTTATAGTGCAAATTTTGATTGGTGTTGGTTGTAGTATCCTAGGTTTATTTTCTAGTTAAGCATCATTTTTAGTTTTTGTTTTCTTTGCCTGAGGACATACAAAAGACTTAAGTTGAGGGTGTTGATGTATTTTGAGTCTACAATACTTTTGATGCTTAAAACTGAGAAAGTAGCATGAACTTAGGTATGTTTATACGAATATGAGGTGTTTTTACTTTGGTTTTGAGGAAAATAGGTGTTGGAGCAAAAATATGCAAAGATGCAGAAAAGTGTAGAAAATCAGCCAAGTACTAATCTTAGTATGAGCCTGATGTGCTGTGAGTTTACAACACTTTCGACGTTTAAAACTGAAAAAATAGCATGGACTTAGGTATGTTTATATGGATATAAGGCATTTTTACTTTGATTTCTGGAAAAACAAATGTTGGAGCAAAGATGTGCAAAAAAAGCCTTAAAATGCAGAAAATCAGGCAAAGTACCAGTCTCAGTATGAGTCGTACCTTGATTGTACGAGCCGTACTGAGAACCGTAATGAAATTCAAAAGGCTAAATTGGGAAGAAGGAAACATACGACTCTCAATACTAGCTATACCATGATGGTATGAGCTGTAACAGGAGTCGTGGAAATATTCAGAAGAAATTGCACAAAGGCAAACTCCTGGTATGGATGGACTCACGAACTATGGCACCAATGTACGAATCGTACAAGAGCCGTGGTGAACTCCAGATGATTCTAAGTACTTGGAAGAACTTTAGACATTATAGATAGTATGAGTCATGGTAAGAAGGTATGAGTCGTACCACAACACTCGTCAAGAATTTCAGAAGATGTCAAAGTTCTCAGGGCCAAACCACGAAAGCAATGTACGACTTGTAGGATGAAGGTACGAGTCGTACCAGGACACCAAGACTTAGCCAAATCTGTAGCAGCCAGGAACATACAAAAAGCAGGTACGCCCCATACAATCCTGTAATGGGTCATAGGACAAATCTGGCACAGACGACACCAGATATGGAAAACTCCCTGTTAGCTTAGGAAAAGGTTTCTAATGTCTGTATAAATATCCTTTATGTTTTATTTTAGTTGGAGGAGGACAGAACTAAGTTAGTAGACGTGTGAATAGTTACTTTTATGAATTTCTATCGATTTTTGAGGAACAATTCTTGGGATCAAATTCTTGATTTCTTACATTGTTCTTGAGGTTGTTCTTAAATAATCAAATCTGATTTCCTTACAATTTTTGCTGTAAGTATTTAAATTATGTGTTTGTCTATGAATGCAAATCACAATCTTACAACTATGAGAGGCTAATATGGTGTCAAGAACAAGGTGAAAACACCTTACCATCCTCAGTCAAGTGGACAAGTGGAAGTTTCAAACAGGGAGATAAAGACCATTCTCGCTAAAATAGTGAACACTGGTCAGATAGATTGGTCTAGGAAGCTCGATGATGCACTATGGGCTTATAGAACAACTTAGCAGACCCCCATTGGTTCATCCCCATACCAACTACTCTATGGAAAATCATGTGATTTTCCAATCGAATTAGAGCGTAAGGCACTATGGGCTTTGAAAAAGCTAAATTTGAACTAGAATGAAGCATCCAAGGTGAGACTTGACCAGATCAATGAGTTGGACGAGTTTCGACTTAGAGCATATGAGAGTGTGGCCATTTATAAAGAAAGAATGAAGATTTATCATGACAAGAAGATTGCAAAAAGGGAGTTTAACACAGGCGATTTGGTCCTACTGTTCAACTCAAGGCTTCATTTGCACCTTGGAAAGTTGAAATCTAGATGGATGGGACCTTATAGAGTGGTGCATGTGTCCCCATATGGTGTAGTGGAACTTGAGAACATAGCTAGAAAAAGGATAAAGTTAATGGGAAAAGAATAAAGATATATCTTGGAGATGTGGAGGATCCCGACTGAACTAGGGAGTCACTCTCTGCTATGGAGGATCCCAACTGAACTAGAGAGTCACTCTCTACTGTGGAGGATCCCGAGCTGACCAAGGAAAACATTCGCGAATATGGAGAGTCCCTGGCTGACTAGAACATCAAAAGTACTGATCTGACATTATACATCTAGTCTATGCTACTACAGGTAGTCAGAAACATGAACATACACTACTTTCATCGTACAACATTCATTTCAAAAGGATTAGGGCTACTTTCTACTAGCAACAATCCCGACATTCTGAAATATCATTCTCATGCTTTATCATCACAATTCATATCGTCATGGAGCCACATTAGTATTTCTCCAAACATCTTATATTGGTGAGCATTTATAGATTCACATCATGCATTATACTTCCACAATGTTTAAATTTCGAATTCATATCATTCAATATGTATCATAGAGTCATTCATGGTCCATAGGTCCAATTAGTACCTCAACATACATACATTGTTTCATATATTCTAGATTTACGGAAAGCCATATACTTAACTCATAATGTAAACATTTACAACGAGATCATGGGAGAAGCATGCATCTTCATTTCATAAGACCCATTTCGTGATTTATACCAATTCATGAGAAGGAGACGTTAATTAGGCCATTATCATAGATTTACCTTATACTCAACCAGCTCCATTAAAAACATAATGAAAACCCATATTCCACTTTCAATTGATCAAGACCGTAAACCCTAATTTCATCTTAACATATTTATCAAATGACATATTTGGGTTCTTAAGGGAAATCATACAATCTTCACATATTTTAAACCATGGCTACGAGGTATTGCTATAATCGAGTGCACAATAATAAAGTCCCATTCAAAGTTCAAGCTATTTCATGAAGTACATTCTATAGTCACGTATTTTCCATCATCTAACACATAATTCAAGGTAACCCAATTATTTATAATCATAATTAACTCATAATCATAGTGGATCTTAGAATTTAACGAAAATATAGAAGAAATCACCCATCACACAAATCCCTAGGTCATGCTTTACTAGAATAATTGAAATTGGGTTATTGTTAAAACATTTGGGGCACAAGGATGGAAGAATATCATTGTTGAAAAACCCGCATACCTGGTAGGAGAAACCCCACTCAAACATTACACCTTGAAGCCTTTAAGGAAGCCTTGGTGGATCCTTGTTCTAGAGAGAAGAGTAAGGAGAGTTGAGAGAATGAGGGTTTAGGCTTGAAGATGCCCTAAAAATATCCCCTAGAAGGCCATACCGATGTTCTTTAATTCTGGAAGCATTAGACTTTACCAAAATACCCCTGGGTAGATTATTAAAAATCTGCCGAACTAGGACCACGATCCTCAAGACAAGTCTTTACTTCTTCTAACGACTTGTCGCCAAGATCCATTACATACACTGGTCAATTGCAGCTTCCTCAACCCACGACCAACATGACGAGTTATTGTTGCCTCTAATGACTCGTCAAAACCACTCGTTAAGTACACTATTTTTCCCCAACTAGTAATCAAACCAACGAATGACATGAAGAGTCATTATTTAATCCAACGACTCGTCGGTCCTTCCGTTGTCTCCACTGTCCCAACTCACATTTTCTCTGGATTTCACTCGATGACTTTTCAAGATGACTCGTTACTGGATTTAACGAGTCTTCAAGTCTCCCGTCCCCTGGAGTCTTGACATCTTAGACTGCTGCTCATGACAAGGACCCCACGACTCGTTCCAAGGAAATTCTCACTTCCTTGCTGGTTTTCCTATCTTAGGTCTAGGGTCCATTTGTATAAACTTTTTGGGTGTTACAATATATCCCCCTTAGGAACATTCGTCCTTGAATGTTCTAAACATGCTGAAAGGATAGAAATGGAAACTGAAATTCCACAATCAATCAATCACCGCTAAAACCAATGGAGCATCTGACTTCTGGCTGACCTTAGACATCATAACTGAATATCTAAATATATCATGCATGCTATAGCACAAGAGAGACTGAAGGACATGAAACTAACATGGAACTAGATAGAACACTAAGAAGGATTCTTCCACTTTAACTGGCACTGAACTATCACGGACTGAGCCTTCGCTCTCAAATCACTTTCTGTTACAGGGTTAGAATTCATAATATCTGGTCTAACTTCAACTAAAGGTCTCACGAGCATGAATCATTCATGACATCTATAACTGAGGAGATACATGAGATAACCTGAGTCTGCTGAGCTACTAAGCATATTCTAGAGACTAAGTTCGAGCAGATCATACTGGGAAATATGAAGTAACACACATAATTGATTTGTAACACGAAAATGAACCTAAAGGATTCATAAAGTAAGATCGGCATCGCTGTCTGAAGCGATTATCTAGAACTTCTGGGAGTTCGCACATCGGGATGGGCATAACTTAGCTTCAATTGAACTACCAGAGAAATTATCTGAATCTGAGGGGATTGATATATCATGACTGTTAGGGTTAGGACGCCCCTAGTATCATATTCGTGATTCTACTAATCTCACCTACTTACCATTCCCCCTTAGCTTTAAGCCATCATTCTAAGGCTCCTGAATATTTCTTACGGTCGGGGCTAATTCACTAATTCCTAGCTCCCCCTTTCACCTCTAACCATCACAGCCAGTCTTACCTTAACATTTATTCACATCACACATTGACAACCTCTTACCAAAAACAACCACAAAGGTCCTTATTCATTACTAGGGTTATGGGATAGCAACATACAAGGAGTAAAGCAAGATTCACAACATACCTGTGGCCCTTATCCTAGTGTGCTGTTACGGCATAGGGGCAATTTTGACGACGTTCTCCACCAAAGCTAGATAATGCACCTTGCTGAAATGAACGGGCTATCAACGCTACTGAAGAGATGGCCGAGGATCTACTCTCGCCTCACTTTGCTGCTACGCAATCTTGGTGCTTATGGCCTGATTGGCGCACCAAAAATAAACATCCGATCTGGCCATACATTCTCCCTAGTGGTGCTTCCCACAACTGATACACATCGGATACATAATCTCCCTTACTCTAGGTTGGTGTGGAGCACCGACTGTCGAAAATGTCGGGGCTGACGATTTCTGCTGGGAATGTGAGCGGTGTCCACCACTCGTCCTTGGCGAAGAAAACTCTGAATCTCCTAACTTGGCTTTCTTGGCCTCTCTCTCCTTTTCCTTTTCCTACTCCGCCTCCATTTATTGAGCGAATATCACCAAACGTGGAATGTCTATATCCCTATGCAACATAGCAGTCCTGCACGCTTTAACCAAGGAGTCTGACACTCCATTCACGAACCTGCTCACTCTGGCCCTCTGGTCCGCTACCCTCTCCGGCGCATACTTGTATAATCGGGTAATTCCAACACGTAATCCTGAACTGTCATGTCATTCTATTTCAGGTTGATGAACTCTGCCGCCTTAGTCTCCCTCAACTCTCTAGGGAAAAATCTATCCAAGAATGCAGTCTTAAATTCATCCCAACCTACGGGGCCTACTCCGATTCCTCGATTGTCCCTCCACTGACAAAACTATATATAAGAAACTCCTTTTAGCTGCTAGGAGGCTAAGTTTGCACTCTCAATTCCCATCACTCCCATGATGTGGGTAATCTTCTGAATCTCTTCCAAGAACTCATACGGGTCCTCGTCTACCTTTGACCCCAAGAACTAAGGTGGGTTCATTCAGAGAAAATCTCTCACCCTTGTCGCTGTTACATTCCCATTCTAGGGAATACGAGCCATTGCTTGCTGATTAATCTAGGTGGTCACGACCTGTGCCAACATATTAAGAGTTTACCCAAACTCAGCATGGGTAACATGTTCGTCAATGGGGTTCGCCGGGGATGGTGGTACCTGCTGGTGGTCATTATCATTTCTTCTTCCATTTGCCCGTCTGGGAGGCATTATCTACGAGCGTGTAAAGCACGAGTCAAGGAAGGAACTGTTTAGAGCCTCATACTCTATGCACGATAAGAATCATGAAGAAAAAGGAACATTCTTAAAACGTCTCGTAGCCTCCTCGTCATAAGTGTGGCGCGCTTCACACCCATGAAGAAGACTCTACTTAAGGAGACTTTCAGACACCCTAGGACACTCTAAACCTTTGCTCTGATACCAAATTTGTCACGACTCAAGTTTATAACCTAGCCGTAACACGGGACAAGGAACCTCGGATGGCTCCAAGTCGACCCGTGGCATAATCATAGCATATCACTTAGCAATAGAAAAAACCAACAACATAAATAAGCGGAAGCTAACTGCAAGTGTCTAATAAAGAACCATAAGTGCAATTGTACAACACTTTGATACAACACTGAGTCTATCTAGACAAGTCTGAAAACCTTCTACTAAACTGATGAGTTGCTGGGACAAGCCCCCATCTAACTCCTAACATCTAAAAACTGAAACATAAGAAAATATAAACACAAATCACGTCCTCGGGAAAAGAGGACTCACCACTAATAGCTGACAGGGAATGAAGCGTATCTAACCACGAGGCTGAGTCTGGGGACCTGAATCTATATCATGAAACGATATAGCACAAAAAGGCATGCGGTCAGTATTTGAAATGTACTGAGCATGCGGGATAAGATAATAATTAAATATATAG
>JACEIK010004268.1:30555-41185 GCA_018107945.1 Datura stramonium
AAGTACATCGACATAACTAATTTAACATGCAACAATCCTCTTATGAGTCACATACACATATATATACATGAAACTTTCTTTTGGATCTCATATTATGAAATATCATCGAACTCATGCTTAACGGTCAACTTTTGAACGTTTAATAAGAATTGAATCTGAAACTAGCATGACACACTGTACTGGATCACTGGATCATATATTAAATCTGTTATAATCTGAAATATGAATCATACTGATAACATAACTAAGGGAGTCATTCTCTACTATGGAGAGTCCCAACTAAACTAAGGGAGTCGTTCCTTACTAAGGAGAAACCCAACTAAATTATGGAGTCGCTCTCTGCTGTAGAGGATCCCGAATGAACTAAGGAGTCACTCTCTGCTATAGAGGATCTCAAAATAAACTAGGGAATCACTCTTTGCTATGTAGGATCCCGACTAAGCTAGGGATTCACTCTTTGCTGTGGAGGTTCCCCACTGAACTAGGGAGTCACTCTTTGCTATGGAGGATCCCGACTGAACTAGGGAGTCACTCTCTGCTGTGGAGGATCCCGAGCTGACAAAGGGAAACATTCTCGGCTATGGAGAGTCCCTAGATGACTAGAACATGAGGAGTACTGATCTAACATTATACATCCAATCTATGCTACTACAGCTAGTCAGAAACATGAACATACACTGCTTTCATCATACAACATTCATTTCGAAAGGATTAGGGCTACTTTCTACTAGCAACAAGCCCAACATTTCGAAATATCATTCTCATGATTTATCATCATAATTCATATCATCATGGAGCCACATCAGTATTTCTCCAAATGTCTTACATTGGTGAGCATCTACAGATTCACATCATACATTATACTTCCACAATGTTTAAATTCCGGATTTATATCATTCAATATGCATCATAGAGTCATTCATGGTTCATAGGTCCAATTCGTACCTTAACATGCATACATTGATTTATATATTCTAGATTTATGGAAAGCCATATACTTAACTCATAACTTAAACATTTACAACGAGATCATGGGAGAAGCATACATCTTCATTTCATAAGACCCATTTTGAGATTTACTCCAATTCATGAGAAGGAGACATTAATTAGGCCATTATCATAGATTTACCTTATACCCAACCAGCTCCATTGAAAACATAATGGAAACACATATTCTACTTTCAATTGATCAAGCCCATAAACCCTAATTTCATCTCAACATATTTATCAAATGAAATATTCGAGTTCTTAAGGGAAATCATACAATCTTCACATATTTTAAACCATGGCTACGAGGTATTGCTATAATTGAGTGCACAATAATAAGGTCCTATTCAAAGTTCAAGCCATTTCATGAATTACATTCTATAATCATGTATTCTCCATCATCTAACACATAATTCAAGGTAACCCAATTATTCTATAATTATAATGGATATTAGAATCTTAACGAAAATATAGAAGAAATCACCCATCTCACAAATCCCTAGGTCATGCTTTACTAGAATAGTTGAAATTGGGTTTTTGTTAAAATATTTGGGGCACAAGGATGGAAGAATATCCTTGTTGAAAAACCCACATACCTGGTAGGAGAAACCCCACTCGAACCTTACACCTTGAAGCCTTGAAGGAAACCTTAGTGGATCCTTGTTCTAGAGAGAAGAGGAAGGAGAGTTAAGAGAATGAGGATTTAGGCTTGAAGATGCCCTAAAAATGTCCCCTAGAAGCCCAAAAAAATGTCACTTTAATTCTAGAAGCATCAGACTTTACCAAAATATCCCTGAGTAAATCATGAAATATCTATCGAACAGGGACCACGACCCTCAGGACAAGTCGTTACTTCCTTTAATGACTCATTGCCAATGTTCGTTACATACACTGGTCAGTTGTAGCTTCCTCAACCCGCGACCAACGTAACGAGTCGTTGTTGCCTCTAACGACTCGTCACAACCACTCGTTAAGTACACTATTTTTCCCCAACTAGTAAACCAACCAACGACTGACATGACGGGTCGTTATTTGATCCAACAACTCGTCGGTCCTTCTGTTTTATCTACTATCCCAACTCACATTTTCTCTGGATTTAACTCGATGACTCTTCATGAAGACTCATTACTGGAATTATTGAGTCGTCAAGTCTCCCATCCCCCAGAGTCTTGACATCTCAGACTGCTGCTCGTGACAAGGACCCTACGACTCGTGGTGTCATCAAATGAGTTGTACCATGACTCGTTCTGAGGCAATTCTTTCACTTCCCTAATGGTTTTTCCATCTTAGTTCTGGGGTCCGTTCTTAGAAACTTTTGGGGTGTTACACAAGGCTCCTGTAGAGTAGCCGAATTGTTATCTTCAACCTTCAAGGTAGGTTATGGTCAGAAGGGTTAGACATTGTTTAATGGATTGTATGCATGTGTGATAATGGTGTTTGATTGGTCTTCCGACATTATGTGATATGAGATGGTCTATTTTAATTAAATAGTGGAAATCATATTAATATGAGTTCATCATGAACTGTTGTGAAAATCTTGTGGAACTGTGAAGTGAATTCCTTTAAGATGTTTCAGTGTGAATCTATGATTCGGTAATTATGCAAGTGATGGAGTGGAATATAGACTCCTAAGTGTTGAATTATTTATGTATATATGTGGGTTGTAATATGTTACATTTCGTGGTGAGAAATGACTTCAATTGTAAAAGAATTCTGAGATGAGTGGGTCGTGCTCGAGGGGAGCATCCGGGCAAGCGTTGTTGTTGAGTGGCTCGTTCCGCGGGGAGTATTCGGACGAGCGTATGAGTGGGAGCTTTTACCACACCAGTACAGTAAATGAATTTTTAGATTTCCCTGCAGGTAATGACTGGAAGGGAAAAAATAAGACCCTCTAGCATGTGTGCACGCTATTCTTATAAATTGAGTGTTATGGTGATATGGAGGAGGTGTGTGCCCGTCATGTCACCATTTATTTTTTTTAAAGTTATGCTTGTACTCGTAAGTAGGATGAATAAAGTATGTGCTAAGTGGTGTTGGAAATTACTGGTTTTGTTTATTATATTTGAATAAAAGAACATGAACTTGATTCTAAGTGTGACACATTTCCAATGTTGTTAAGTGTTGAATGGATTTTGTCTATAATTCCTATTGCTTTTACAAGTGATAAAGATAGGTACTTATTGTTGTTCATACTTGTGTTATTCTGAATTGAGCTAAACAGTATGTGCATTGTTTACACTGATGAAGTGATGACTGAAGAACTGATGAAGGTGTAATAATGTCACGACCCGAACATAGGCCCAAATCGAGACACGGGACAAGGAGCCCCGAGAGACTCCAAGTCGACCCATGACATGAACATAAATCTAACCCAATCAATAAAATGAGAAGATTTATCATACCAAACATAGTAGAAGTCTAAACATAACATAACATCAGAACTAGAATTTACAACATACATGAGAAGATGATTACTACGCATAGTCTGAAAGCCTCTAACATATATGATGGGTTAATGGGACAACACCCCTAACTAACCCCACAAGTCTGAAACTGAAAGACATGATACAACAGATAAGATAGGGCCCTTGAAAGATGAGGACTCACCAGCAGATACTGAGAATAGCTAACTCTAGAAGTCTGATTAGCGGGACTAAGCCTGGATGTAAGAGCCTGTATCATAAGATGATAAAACATAAAATATGCGATCAGTACTTGGAATGTACCGAGTATGCAAGGTAAGTAAAAACAGACAGTTTAAAATACATAAGAGTTCATAAGAGTAGGACAACATGATCATAACGTAAATATCTTAATTCAAACATAAGTCTAAAGGTTTTCAAAACATTCGTAAATCATTCATAATTATAATCATAAGAGAAAAGTTTTATTAAACATGACTTGAGAAAAAGTATATAATCATAACCATACATAAATCATGAGGAACAGTGAGAGATTCTTATAACTAACATACCCCATATAAGCACACATGGAGCTCGACCATTAAACCCCTAGTCGGGAGGGTGTTCGTACCTTTCCAAGGGTAGAACCATGAAAAAGGTGTGATATCACAACAACAGCCCTATTTGGGCAAAGGGGACAGTAACATGGAGGTCCCATTGTGGCTACGTTGGCACTTAGTTTTGAGACTTGGGGTATTCTTGGACCCCGGGTCTACTCGGTATTAAATACTACTCCCAAAATATATATAGTTCTCATAAGATAATATACATAGGATTCATGGGCTAGTTTCAAATCATGATAATCATAAGCATGCTTGAAATACGTGAACTAGCCATGAAAATAAGGCCCGTGAGTTGGCCATAATCATAAATCCATAAATCATAAAGTTCATGCATATTTGTAAAACATGTATATACTTGATATCTCATAAATCCATAGTAAGTACTTGAGAGAAATCATATCATTGGTCATAAATCATAACGGGTTAATGAACATCAAAATCAAAGTGGAATCATAACTTGAACTTTCATGGAATATGCAGAATTAGGCATAGTTTGTAGAAATTTAAATCCATAAGTTTATAATTCGAAATAGTCATAAAATCTACCCATGATTCATAAAACATGAACTTATACATGAGAGGGATTAACCCATAGATAGATCTTAAGGATTTCATAAGAATTGGGATAAAATCCGATAGAATTATCAATAATATTTCATGAATTAGAGAGGAGTTGGGCATGGTTGTGAACAATTTCACCTATTCATA
This sequence comes from Datura stramonium, assembly GCA_018107945.1. Classification (NCBI taxonomy): domain Eukaryota; kingdom Viridiplantae; phylum Streptophyta; class Magnoliopsida; order Solanales; family Solanaceae; genus Datura; species Datura stramonium. Next base: position 35,276 of record JACEIK010004268.1, read on the forward strand.
ACCCTACATACCCGAGAAGAACTGATTCTACAATTCTCTTGATTGCCCAAAGAAGAATTGAGAAGAACTTGGAAGAAATTAAGCTTGATCACCTCTCTTGACTTCTAAACTTGCATGCATGAATAGGTATATCTTAGAATGAACTTACCCCTCTTAAGACTCACTATTCATAGATTAAAACGACGTAGTTTAGACCTTAGGATCATAGAAATTATGGGAAATCCCTTAATAATCTCACAGGGAAAAACTGTCTGCCAGTCCCAACAAGGGACTAGATGAGTCATCGTCCAAGGCCATGACTCGTGGCCACCAACCGTAATATACACTGCCACAAACTCAACATTGGTAACCACGACGGACACCACGAGTCGTGGTGTACCCGACAAGTTATGGTGACCCATCCGTTGGGTACACTGCCCATTTTCCCTTTCCTTCACCTCATCCTTGACCACAACTGACCTATCGAGTTGTGGTGTTGACCACGACTCGTGGTCCTATCCGTGGTCACCCCAAAGCCAAAGTCCTCTAACCACGACCAACCTTCACCCCTCGAGTCATCCCACGACTTTTGCCCTACCCCACAGGTCACAGGATGACTCGTCCTGTGGCCTGGTGCAAACTTCTAGTTTTCTCTGTTTTCACTCCCGGGTCTGATCTTAGGATTTCTAGGGCATTACAATATCTCCCTCTTTGGAAAATTCGTCCTCAAATGTTGGAAAAAATATAGACAAGTAGATAAATGCGATCATCATATTCAAATACTGATCATATAAGCTAAAAACTAATAGAATGACAGATTCTGATTTGAACTACATGGCTGAACTGAATTCTCGAACCATACATACATCCATTTACATGAAAGAAACTGAGGTACATGAGCTGAACATGAGATTGAATAGAGTACTAAGGAGGAAACTAATATCTCAAGTTGAAACTAAGCTGGAAGGGAATAGATGTAGTTATCTAGCCATCATATCTGCTTCAGCTTCCCAAGTAGCTCCCTCAACATGCTGATTCCTCCAGAAAATTTTAACTGAAGCCACTTCTTTGTTCCTTAGCTTGAGAACCTGCCGATCTAGTATCTCCACTGGAACCTCTTCATTATTAAGGCTGTCTTTCACACCAACACTGTCCACTGGAACAACTAGAGCTGGATCACCCAAACACTTCTTTAAGAGTAATACATGGAAAACTGGATGGACTGAAGCTAATTTTGAGGGAAATTCAAAATCATATGCTACCTTGCCAACCCGTTTCACAATTTGGTATGGGCTAACATAATGGGGACTGAGTTTTCTTCCCAAACTTCATCACTCCTTCATGGGAGACACGTTTAGAAACACCCAATTGTCAACTTCAAACTCAAGTTCTCTCCTCGTCACATCCGCATAGGACTTTTGGCGATTTTGAGTTATTTTCAACTTGTCCCGTATGAGCTGAACTTTCTCCATGGCCTCATGGACTGAATCTTGTCGGATCATTGCAACTTCACCTACTTCAAACCAACTAATAGGTGATCTACATCTCCGCCCATAGAAAGCATCAAGTGGAGCCATCTGAATGCTGGAATAGTAGTTATTGTTATACACAAACTCAATAAGAGGAAAATGATCATCCCAACTTCCCTTGAAGACAATCACTCACACTCTCAACACGTCCTTGAGAGTCTGAATAGTCCACTCCGCCTGACCATCCATTTGCGGGTGAAATGCTGTACTGAGCTTGACCTAAGTACCAAGTCCCTTTTGAAACGACCTACAAAATTGGGAGGTAAACTGAGTACCTCTGTCTGATATGATGGACAAGGGAACTCCATGAAACCAAACTATCTCTCGAATGTATAGTTTGGCATAATCCTCCGCTGAATCAGTGGTTTTGACTGATAGAAGATGAGCTTCTTTGGTCAACGTGTCCACCACCACCCAAATGGAGTCGTACTCTCGACGAGTGTGTGGCAACTCTATGATGAAGTCCATATTGATCTCCTCCCACTTCCAAGTAGGAATACTGATATCTTTAAGCATACCTCCCGGTCTTTGATGCTCAACCTTCACCTATTGACAATTGGGACACTTGGCCACAAATTATTCTATGTAGCCACAAATTCTGCTATGTCCTTCTTCATTCCATTCCACCAGTAGACTTCCTGTAGGTCACGGTACATCTTGGTGGCACCTGGATGTATTGAATGCCTAGAACCGTGAGCCTGGTGCAACATCCGATCTCTCAAATCACCAATATTCAGAACGTACAGACGACCCTGATATCGAAGCAAACCATCTCCCCCTTTGGAGAATACCTCTACCTTCTGATTCTGAACGGCTTCCTTCAAATTTACCAAAATAGGGTCCTCGTCCTGTTTAGCTTTTACGTCAGTCACCAAGGATGATTCTGATCCATTCTAAACAATAACTCCACCATCGATCGAGTCAACCAAATGAACTCCCAACCATGCAAGTCGATGTACATCCTTCACCAGCTCCTTCCTCTCCTCTTCTACATGGGACACACTCTCCATAGAGAGTCTACTAAGTGCGTCCGCTACTACATTAGCCTTACCCGGATGGTAAATGACACTCATATCATAATTCTTGAGTAGCTCCAACCACCTCCTTTGGCGTAGATTATTGTAGGCTTTTATGGTGTGTAAACACATCCACATGGACCCTGTACAAATAGTGTCTCCTAATCATCAAGGAAAATACCACCTCCGCCATTTAAAGATTATAGGTCAGGTAATTCTTCTCATGAACCTTCAGTTGCCTGGAAGCATATACTATAACTTTACCACGCTGCATCAATACACAACCAAGGACGATTCTAGAAGCATCGCAATACACCAAAAACCCATCGGTACCCTCATGTAGAGTTAACACTGGTGTTGAGGTGAGTCGAGTCTTCAACTCTTGGAAACTCTTCTCACAAGCCTCCGACCATTGGAACTTCACTTTCTTTTGGGTCAATATGGTCAATGCAGTTGCAATCGATGAAAATACCTAAAAAAATCTTCCATAATAGCCAATAAGCCCAAGAAACTCTTGATATCTGAAGGATTCATCGGTCTAGGCCAATTATTCACTGCTTATATCTTTTGAGAGTCCACCTTTATACCCTCACTTGACACCACATGGCCCAAAATGCCACTGTGTTCAACCAAAACTCGCACTTGCTGTATTTAGCATATAATTTTCGATCCTTGAGAGTCTGTAGCACCACCCTCAAATGGGCGGCATGCTCCTCTTTTCTCTGAGAGTATATCAAGATGTCATCGATAAACATGATCACTACCATATCCAAATATGGATTGAACACCCTATTCATCAAATCTATAAAAGCAGCAGGAGAATTCGTTAGTCCAAAAGAAATAACTACAAACTCGTAATGACCATGCCGAGTCCTTAAAGCTGTCTTCGGGATATCACTCTCCCGAACCCTCAGCTGATAGTATCCGGATCTGAGATCTATCTTCGAAAAGCACTTGGTACCCTGAAGCTAGTCAAACACATTATCAATCCTGGGAAGAGGATACCTATTATTGATGGTGACGTTGTTCAATTGCCGATAATCAATACACATACGAAGAGAACCATCTTTTTTTTTGGACAAAGAGAACTGGTGCACCCCATAGGGATTTGCTCGGTCTGATGAACCCCTTATCCAAAAGGTATTTCAGCTGCTCCTTCAACTCTTTCAACTCAACTGGGGCCATTCTGTAAGGAGGAATGAATATAGGCTGTGTATCGGGAAGAAGGTCAGTACCAAAATCGATCTCCCGCTAGGGAGGAATTCCCGATAGATCATCTGGGAACACTTCTAGATACTCACATACTACTGGAACTGACTGGATAACCGGGGTCTCGGACGTAGCATCCTTAACCCTAACTAGATGGTATACACAACCTTTAGAAATCAACTTGTGGCCTTAATATAGGAAATGAAATGACCTATAGGCATATCATAACTACCCTTCCACTATAGGGCTGGCTCACCCAGAAATCTGAACTCTACTTCCCAGGTTCTACAATTGACTGAGGCATAGCATACAAAGAGCCAGTCCATGCAAATGATAACATCAAAATCATCCATGGCTAACTCTACTAAATCCGCCGAGGTGACTTTCTAAAAGACTATGACCTGGCAATTTCTATACACCCGTCTAGCTACAACTGAATCACCCACTAGAGTAGAGACTGAGAAGGGTTCTAACAAGATTTTGGGACTGACTCCAAAACTACTAACCACATAGGGCATCACAAAATACAAGGTAGCCCCTGGATCTAACAAAGCATATTCATCAAGGTGGAAAACTCGTAACATACCAGTGACTACGTCGGGGGAGACCTCCTGCTCCTGGCGTGATGCTAGGGCATAAAATCTATTTTGGTGCTGTCCACCACCTATACTAGTAGAAGCACCCTATTGGAAGGGACATGCTACTGGAGCTGTTGAACTAGCGGCTGGGGTACGGGCTCCACCATCGCCTGATTTGGCTGAAGGGCAATTTCTGAGCTTGTTTCCGGGTTTTCCACACCTGAAACAAGTGTCTGAACCAACTAAACACCTCCCTGGGTGGTTCTTGCCACACTTCGGACAGGCTGGAAAAGTGCGATCTCCTAAAATGCTCCCCTGACTCCTCAAGCCTGACGCTCTACCCCTCTGATCATGTTTGGGTCGGGACGGGACACTAGCTGATGATGGTGTTGGGACTAAAGATCTCTGGTGGGACTGCTGACGGTGCCCACTAGGCCTCGACTGGGAGAATCTAATGCTATCTGTCCTAGCCCTCTTGGCCTCCCTCTCCCACTCACTCAGTTGTACCGCCTCCATCTGTTGGGCGTACTGGACTATTCGTGCAAAGTCAATAAACTGGAGAAGCATCGCGGTTCGGGAATCCTTGACCAAGGATTCTGCTATCCCGTGTATGAACCTACTTACACGGGCCCTGTGATTCGCCACCAACTCTGGTGCATACCTGGACAGATGTGTAAACTCCAAGGAATACTCCTGAACTCTCATCTTTCCTTGCTTAAGATTTAAAAACTCGGCCGCTTTCAACTCTCTCATCTCCCGAGGGAAGAACCAATCAAGAAAAGTGGCATGAAACTCATCCCAACTGACAAGGCCTGCTCCAACCACCCTACTATCCTTTCACTATTTCTACCAAATGTGTGCGACCCCCTTCAACTGATATGATGCTAAATCGACACACTCCTCTCTAGTCACCCCCATAATTTGGGTGATCTTCAGAATCTCCTCAATGAATTCATGTGGATCCTCATCCACCTTCAAGCCAAGGAACTCGGGAGGATTCATCCTCAGAAAGTGTCTAACCCTCATTGTCGCCGCGTTCCTATTCTGAGGGACATGCGCCACCGCTTGCTGATTGAACTGGGTGGTCAGGGCCTAGGCTAACATCTAGATGGCTTCCCTTAACTTTACGTGGGCAACCGGCTCGGGTATGTGCTCCGCATGGACTAGTGGAACTTGTTGGCTCTTGACCCCATTGCCACCCTTGTGGCCATTTCCGTTTCCATTTCTTTTGCCATTGACTCTGCGGGATGCATGATTCTGCAAATGCATATAACATGAATTAAAAGAATAGAGAGACATTTCACCATATGACATAGATCATGAAAGAAGGGAACATTTCCTAAACATCTCGTAGCCCCTTCATCATATGTGTGGCGCGCTTCACACCCATGAAGAAGATTCTACTTAATGCAGCTTTCAAACACCCTAGAACACTTCAAAACCTATTTCTCTGATACCAAATTTGTCACGACCCAAGCATAGACCCAGATCTATGTCACGCCCCGCCTTGGGGGGTATGACTGGCACCTGGTGCCCTAGTAGGACCTGGACTGCTATTTGGTGAGCCTAAGCACATCTGGTGCCTGGCTAGCTCTATCT
>JACEIK010004268.1:64625-76980 GCA_018107945.1 Datura stramonium
CTTGACAGACCACAACATTTTCTACTCAACATTCAAGGACCAAGTTACTATGTATTGTGAAACCAACAACATGGTGACATACCAAACAAAAAAGTCAATCACATTTCAAAGTTCAAGCTTGTAAAGTCTCCTTGCTAAGCTAAGTTGATAGCTATAATATTGCACAACTATATAACCAATTGGGAACCTGATCTAACATCTTTTTCTTAAACTAATTTTACTTTTTGTTCCCAATGAGTTACATGTTCTCATAACAGAATCACCTGAGAAATACAAAATTTGGAGTAGCTTAAATCTAAGTAAAGATCCAAAACCATCTTGAACCAAATTCAAACATTATACTAAATCATTAAGGATTAATTACAGTCAAACTTTCATCCTCAAACTCTCAAACAAATATTCTAATAATACTAAATTAGATAACATAGTCATGCCTCCTTTGTCACGACCTAATTTGCCGTGATTGACATCCACACTACTTCCTCTGGTGGGCGAACCAATGCATCCCAACTAATTCATCCCTTTACAATATTTCTACTATAAAATAAGCTCTATAAAAGTAAAACCAAAAGCTTTGGAATAAATAAAGAAATGCTAACAACATCTACTTATTACATCCCCAGAATCTGAAAGTCATTGCCAAAAGTCTAACTCCTTATAAAAACATAACCTACCTTGATTGCTGGAACACAGAATTCAGCTACTCAACAGGAGCTTTGCCTTTTCGTAACGCCTCTAAACATTCAAAATCTAGATACAAGTAAAGTATCACGATCTGAATGACCGTGATTGGCACCCACATCAACCTCTGTTGTGCGAACCTTGCAAACCCAACTAATTTCCCCCAAAATCATAAAATTCAGAAAGAAGATCACACTTTTGTAAATACATAAAACATTTCACCGAATTTAACATAAATGAACCACCCAAAACAAAAGAACCAACTCCTACAACCATTCCCCAATTCGATTTTCATTGCAATTCCGACGTCTAAATACATGCCTAAGATTGAAAGAGAATAAGAAAGAAGTAAATTTGCAAATGTATGGACGAGAGACATCTTTGATGGAGGAGTAGAACAACACATCCTGCAACGCTCACCTTTCAATAATCCACTGCTGCTCTAAAGGTGAGATCGAGATGAACTTTCGGGATCAGATTTTGCATTCAAAAAAGAAGTGCAGGAGTAGTGTCAGTATGAAATAAAGTACTAGTAGACATCATCGGCCGACCTTATATAATAACACACATACATATAAACAACAATGTGCAATTAATCAAAAACATCATATATACAAAACCATACTCAGTTCAAGAATTAAAGTCTACTCAAGTGCTAACCTGCCTGCTCACTGAATTAGGCCATTATTGCAGTGGTCACTTGACTACTGCCACAGTATCACCGCAACGGAATAAGTTCCATTGTAGCGGTACTACTTGGCAGTAGCTCGACTCAACTTGTAATGCCCCGGATACCCTAAGATCAGAGCTGGGAGTTGAAACGGAGAAAATAAGATCTTTTGCACCAGGTCATAGAACGAGTTATCCTGTGACTCGTGGGGTAGGTCATGAGTCATGGAGTGACTCATGGGGAAGGGTCCGAACTTGGTTGAAAAATTAGGAAATTGAGTGATCACGGATGTGACCACGAGTCGTGGTCAACACCAAGAGTTGTTATGTAAGTCGTGGTAAAGGGTTGATTGAAAGTTGAAAAATTCGGGCAGTGCACTTAACGGGTCCTCATCACGACTCGTTTGGGACACCACGAGTCATGGTGTCACCTATGGTGACCCCAGGTGGTTTTCGGTTGTGAGATCATGGTCACCAGTAGTAAATCGTCAAGTGGCGATGGTGACCCCTGAAGAGGAATTTTTATTCAGTGGCAACGGGAGACGTCACGAGTCGTTAGGTCTCCTGAAGACTCGTGAAGTTAGTCATTGGCAAGTTTGGTAATAAGTAGAAAATTTTCAGTGCACATCACGACTGGACACCATGAGTCGTCCCTGACCTCACGACTCATGGAGTGTCTCGTGGGGACTAGAAGGGTCCTTTTTTCTGCGAATTTCCTAGGTAGTTTTACGTAATTTTCTAAACTCCTAGAATCTAAACTATGTCATTTTGAGTTTTAGTCAGGGATTTTAGAGGGGGTAACCTACAGTTTATTTCATTTCTCACATCCCCTCAAAAGTTAGAATGTAAAATTTCTCTCAGAATGACTTAGAGAAGAAGCTAGGGCAATCGAATTCTCCTCATATTTTTCAAGGGATTCTCGCAGGGATTTTTAAACCAGGTATGTGGGAATTCAATAAGGGAATAGTTCTTCCCTTGTGTCTCTAAAATTTTTCTATATCTTCTCTATCAGTTCTAGCCCTGAAACTTTCGAATGTGAATAAATTATATGTCATACTTCATTTATAGCATGTGGAATATTGTCTATGTTGATTGTTGTCACATTTGCACTACATAGTTATCATGTTAATACTCTTTCTTGTAAGGATGATTTTAGCCCTAGCTTTGAATTCAGAAAAAAAACTAGAATTTTGCCTGTTGGACTAGTTCTTCCTTCTTACTTAATTTTTATCAGTTAGGTTTTTCCATTTTTCTAGGAAATGTTGAGAATTCAGTTAGATTCACGTTAGTCTAGTCTCAGCCAGATTTTAGCAATCTCAGTGTTGTCTAGAAAAATGTCAGCTGATCAGTTTGACTATAGTTAATTCTTGAGGTGTCCGTGATACCTCCCAGTTTTCAATATTAGACTCAGTATCAGATTTTAGTGATTCTTTAGGCAGTCATGACACTTTCAAATAAGCAGCTTTGACTGGCCTTAGGACCCCAACTTTAGATTACAGTTCTTTCTTTAGACGGTTATGATGATTCTAGATAAGCAGCTCTGACTAGTCTTAGAACCCAGTTACAGCATCCGGTCCAAAAAGACTCTCAGGGTGCTTCCAGATCAGTATTTCTAACATAGTCTTGGGCCCCAGTTTCGAGTTATCAACTTATTAGTCAGTCTAGGACTATCTAGTGGGAGTAGGACTTAGCACCGAGAGGACCAGGGTTCCAGCGCACCCAGGTTACCAGAATTACTTTGCCTCCATAGGAGATGTTTTATTGGCCTCATGGACCTAGACCTGTGATCACTCAGTTCATGCCTTTATACCCTAGCAAGGTATATTGGGTCCTACCGACGGGGTGTATACATCGGATTCCACGTCTAGATCACATGGTTATATGTCAGTTATAGACTCTTCCACTAGTCAGCTCAGTTCAGTCTCAGATTAGTCAGTTCAGTACAACATTTCAGATTAGTATCTCAGTTTTAGGGCATGTCTTTGACCACTATACAGGGTCACTTTGACCATCTAAGTATATCACAGTTTATCCAGTTTCAGTATTTCAATTAGTCATTGCATGTCTTCCCAGTTCAGTTATTTATTTCTTTGTGTTATGGTTTCTCCTACTTACTTAGTACATTCAAAGTACTAACGCATACCTTTTATGTTGTATCATTTTATGATATAACTGCAGGTTTTCAGTCTCAGCCCCATTAGCAGATCTCGCTTAGACATTTCCAGCTGCATCATTGGTGAGTCCTCATCTTTCGAGGACGAGGATTATTTCTTTCCCTAATATTTCTTTCATTTAGACTTAGAGTTAGCTAGGGGCTTGTCCCAGCAACTCATCAGATAGATGGCTTTCAGACATAGACAGAGATTAATATTTTCAGTTTGTTTTCAGCTGTATAAAACTTTATGATTTAGTTCTTCTTTAAAGATGTTTTATTTTATTACTTTAAAGCTTTCGCTACGGTTTTACTCGGAATCCAGTGTTATGATAGACTATGGGTTGACTTGGGGTTACTTATAACTCCAAGTACCGTGTCTCTTTCAGGGTATAGACTCGGGGCATGACAAACTCGATGTCTAAAAGTCGCATCGAGTAGAGTCCTTTTCATGGGTGTGAAACGCGCCACACTTATGACGAGGAGGCTACGAGATGTTATTAGGAAAACTCTCTTTTGTTCATACTTTTAATCGCGCATTGAAATTCAATTCAAGAAACATTCTCCTAACTCGTGCTCTATTTCATTTCAGTGAAATCATGCTTTCGTGATGTGGTAATGGACGAAGGGCCGGTAACACTCACCGAACTACCCCACCAGCTCCAGCATTCCCTCAGGATGACTCAGTGTCCACGGCAGAGTTCAAGTCGTCTATCCAGCTGCTTGCACGGACAGTTACTAATCAGGTGAACCAATAGGTGGTTCCGGTCAACAACAGTGGGTCCGCAGCAGCTGCCCGAGTTTGGGACTTCACATGGATGAACCCTCCAGTTTTCCATGGATCTAAGGTGGGAGAGGACCCATAGGAGTTCGTGGATAAGATTATAAAAATCACCCGAATTATGGGTGTCAGTTCCTCGTAGAGTGCCGACTTGGCTTCCTACCAACTGAAAGGGGTAGCCTAGATCTGGTACGAGCAGTGGAAGGAGGGGAGACTAGTGGGAGTAGGACCGGTGGAATGAGAGGAGTTCACTACATCTTTCCTAGATAGATTCTTTCCTCGGGAGCTCAGGGAGGCTAAAGTGGCTGAATTCATGAATCTAAAACAAGGAAATCGAACGGTGGAAGAGTATGCACTAGAGTTCACCAGGTTGTCTAAATATGCTCCAGACATGGTAGCTGAGCCAAGGGCTCGTATGCTGAAATTTGTTAATGGGGTGTTGAACTTGGTCCTCAAGGAGTGCAGGATTGCAATGCTTATTAAGGACATCGATCTCTCCAGCCTCACAGTTCATGCTTAGCAAATTGAGGCAAAAACATTAAAAGACTTGGAGCGGGAGAACAAACGGGAAAGAACTAGCCAGTTGGATTATGGCCACCAGAGATCTAGCGGTACTAGCCATCCAAAGCAGTATCAGGACAGGGCTCCAGCACCCACTTCAGCCAGTGCCCCTACTTTCCAGTCCCATAAGGATCGGAGGGGTGGAGCATCTGGTTCACAATCCCTGAGTCATAGCGCCAATAACTGCTACATCTACCCAGTTTTCCATAACTATGGAAAGAACCATCTAGGAGAATGTCTTCAGGGTCCAGAGGGTTATTTTGTTGTGGACAACTTAGTCATCGGCTTAAAGAATGCCCATTAGCAGGACGGGGAAAATCACAATCCACTGCTTCAGCAGCTCCAGTAGGCCGACCAGCTCAGTAGGCCAACACTTCAGGTACGGATGACGGCCATTGCCAAAACTGTTTTTATGCTTTGTCTTCTCGTCAGGATCAGGAGATCTCACCTGACGTGGTCACAGGTATGCTACACCTTTTTCATCTAGACGTGTATGACCTACTAGATCTAGGAGCCACCCTTTCGTTCGTGACTCCCTATGTAAAAGTCCAGTTCGATATCAGTCTAGAGGTCCTCTCAGAACCATTCTCAGTCTCCACCCCACTTGGCGAGTCAGTTAGAGCCAACTGGGTGAATAGGAACTTCCCAGTCTCAATCTTCAATAAGGTCATTCCAGCTGATCTTGTAGAGTTAGACATGGTTGACTTTGACCTCATTCTTGGCATGTATTAGTTACACTCTGGTTATGCTTTAGTCGACTGAAGAACTAGGGTCGTCAGGTTTCAGTTCCCTAATGAGCCAGCTTTAGAGTGGACGACAATATTTCATCGCCTAAGGGTCAGTTTGTTTTCTACCTTAAGGCCTGAAAGCATTTTCCAAAGGATATATTTATCATCTAGTTCGGGTCAAGGATTCTAGCTCTGAGACCTCGACTATACAGTCGGTTCCAGTTGTTAGTGAGTTCCCTGATGTGTTTCCCGAAGATCTTCCCAGAGTCCCTCCTTAGTGGAAAATAGACTTCGGTATAGACCTTCTCCAAGATACTCAGCCCATCTCCATTCCTTATTATAGAATGGCTCTAGCTGAGCCTAAGGAGTTGAAGGAGCAGCTAAAAGACCTTCTTGACAAAGGTTTTATCAAACTCAGCATCTCTCCCTAGGGTGCTCCAATACTATCCGTGCGAAAAAAAGATGGTACCCTCAGAATGTGCATCGATTATCGTCAGTTGAACAAGGTTATAGTCAAGAATAGGTATTCCCCTACCTAGGATTGATGAATTGTTCGATCAGCATCAGGGAGCTAGTTGTTTCTCCAAGATAGATCTCAGATCGGGGTATCATCAACTAAGATTTGGAGAATGTGACATACTGAAAATAGCTTTCAGAACTCGTAATGGTCACTACGAATTTATGGTTATGTCCTTCAGACTGACTAATGCCCCTGTAGCTTTGATGGACCTGATGAACAGAGTCTTCAAGCAATATCTAGATATGTTCGTCATTGTATTTGTCGACGACATTCTGGTATACTCCAGAAATGAGGAAGAACATGCTAATCATCCGAGGATAGTGCTCAGATGCTCAGAGACCGCCAGTTGTTCACCAAGTTTAACAAATGTGAGTTCTGGTTGAAGCCCATGACTTTCCTTGGTCACGTGGTCTCAGGAAAGGGTATTCAGGTAGATCCTCAAAAGATAGCAGTGATGAAAGACTGGCCCAGACCAACCTCCCCAATTGAAATCAGAAGTTTCTTGAGTCTATCCGGTTATTACCGACATTTTATGGAAGATTTTTTCCTCTATAGCATCCCCTCTGACTAGGCTGACTCAGAAGAAGGTGAAATTTCAGTGGTGAGATGCGTGTGAGAAGAGTTTCCAGGAGTTAAAAACTTGATTCACTACCGCTCTAGTGTTGACCTTGTCGGAAGGAACATATGAGTTCGTGGTATATTGTGATGCTTCTAGAGTTGGACTTGCTTGCGTTCTGATGTAGCGGGGAAAGATGATAGCCTATGCCTCCAGATAGCTCAAGGTTTATAAGAAGAACTATCCGACTCATGAATTGTAGTTGGCAGTAGTGGTGTTTGCGTTAAGAATATGGAGGCACTACCTGTACGGGGCTCACGTGGATGTTTTCACCGATCACAAGAGTCTTCAGTATGTGTTCAGTTAGAAAGATCTTAATCTTCCTCAAGAAGATGGTTGGAGCTACTAAAGGACTATGACATGAGCATGCTGTATCACCTGGGCCAAGCTAATATCATGGCTGATGCCCTAAGTAGAGTGTCTATGGGGAACGTGGATCATGTTGAAGAGGGAAAAAAACTGGCAAAGGATATCCACAAGTTAGCTCAGTTGGGAGTACAGTTGGTTGATACCGCTGAGGGCGGAGTAGTGGTGAAGAGTGGATTGGATTCCTCATTGGTAGTTGAAGTTAAGTCAAGGAAGGATGAAGATCCTATACTGCTTAAACTGAAGGAGGCGGTTCTTAGAAAAGAAGTGGAGGGTTTCTCCCAAAGGGGAGATGGTGTACTTCGTTACCAGGGTAGATTGTGCGTACCAGATGTGGGTGAGTTGAGACAAAATATACTGGATGAAGCACAATTCAATATATTCCATCGATCCAGGTGCTACTAACATATACCGTGATTTATAGGATATTTACTGGTGGAACGGCATGAAGAGAGACATCGCAGAATTTGTAGCTAAGTGCCCGAACTGCCGCAGGTCAAAGTAGAACACTAGAGGCCGGGAGGTATGACTCAGGATATCAGCATAACCACACGAAAGTGGGAATAAGTAAATATGGATTTTATTACAAGTCTACCTCGGACTCGTCGACAACATGATTCAATCTGGGTGATAGTAGATCGGACTAAGTCAGCACACTTCCTCCTAGTAGAAACTACAGACTTAGTTGAGGATTATGTCAGGCTTTATATCTAAGAGTTGGTTTGACTTAATGGGGTGCCATTATCCATTATTTCAAATAGAGGTACCCAGTTCACCTCTCATTTCCGAAATTCATTTAAGAAGGGACTCGGTACCCAAGTCAAGATCAGCACAACTTTTCACCCGAAGACAGATGGAAAAGCTGAGCGGACTATACAGACCTTGGAAGATATGCCGATAGCATGCGTGATCGATTTCAAGGGCAGTTGGGATGACCACTTGCCTCTCATCGAGTTTGCGTATAAGAAAAGCTATCACTCCAGTTTGCAGATGGCCCCTTTTGAGTCATTGTTTTGTAGGAGGTGTAGATCTCCTATCGGGTGGTTTGAGGTTGGTGAAGCTACTCTAATCGGGCCAGACTTAGTTCATGAAGCTATGCAGAAAGTACAACTCATCCAAGAAAGGTTGAAAACAGCCTAGATCCGTCAAAAATCTTATGCATATGTGAGGAGAAAAGAATTAGAGGTTGCAGTGGATGACTAGGTTTATCTAAAAATATCGCCCATGAAAAGGGCGATGAGATTTGGAAAGAAAGGAAAACTCACTCTGAGATATGTGGGACCTTATAAAATTTTGAAGTGAATTGGCAGTATGACATATGAGTTAGAACTACCTCTAGAGTTAGCATAGGTGCACCCAGTCTTCCATGTATCACTATTGAAGAAGTGCATTGGTGATCCAACTTCAGTTTTGCTACTAGACAACGTGGAAATAAAAGATAGTCTCTCTTACGAAGAGGTCCCAATTCAGATCCTTGACCGTCAGGTTCGTAAGTTGAGAAACAAGAAAGTCGCTTCGGTGAAAGTTTTTTGGAGGAACCAACTAGTTGAACGAGCCACATGGGAAATATAAGCAGACATGATGGCCAGATACCCTCACTTATTCCCTTCTAGCTCAGTTTAAGTTTAGGGTATCAATTTTCTCTCTGAAAACTCTATTCAATTACATGTTCAATCCATGTGTCCCAGTTTCTATCATGTTAATGAATATGTGTATGATTCGTGAATTCAGTTCGGTCATGTAGTTCAGTTTGGAGGTAGTCGTTCCGTTAGTTTTTAGCTTTCATGATTAGTATTTGGGTATAATAATTGCAATTCTATGCTTTTCTTTGTTTTTCAACATTCGGGGATGAATGTTCCCAAGGGAGAGATATTGTAGTGCCTCGAAAACCCTAAAATCAGACTCGGGAGTTGGAACAGAGAAAATAGGATCTTCTGCACCAGGTGACAGAATGAGTCGTCCTATAACCTATGGGGTATGCCATGAGTCATGGAGTGACTCGGGGGGACGGGTCTGGACTTGGTTGAAAATTTGGGAAATTGAGTGACCACAAGTCGTGGTCAACACCACGAGTCGTTATGTGAGTCGTGGTTAAGGGTTGACAGAAAGTTAGAAAATTCGGGCAGTGCACTTAATGGGTCCTCACCATGATTTGTTTGGGACACCACTAGTCATGGTGTCGCCTGTAGCGACCCCTAGGTGGTTTTTGTTAGTGAAGACTACGAGAGGTGACCACTAGACACCACTAGTTGTCCCTGACCTCACGACTCGTGGGGACTGGCAGGGTCCTTTTTCCTGCGAATTTCCTAGGAAGTTTTATGTAATTTTCTAAAATCCTAGACTCTAAACTATATCATTTTGGGTTTTAATCAGGGGTTTTAGGTAACCTACAGTCTATTTCATTTCTCATATCCCCTCAAAAGTTAGAACATAAAATTTCTCTCAGAAAGACTCAGAGCAGAAGCTAGGGCAATCAAATTCTCCTCAGATTTTTCAAGGGATTCTTGCAAGGATTTTTAAACCAGGTATGTGGGAATTCAACAAGGGAATAGTTCTTCCCTTGTGTCCCTAAAAATCTTCTCTATCTTCTCAATCAGTTCTAGCCCTGAAACTTTTGAATGTGAATAAATTATATGTCATACTTCGTTTATAACATGTGGAATATTATCTATGGTGATTGTTGTCACATTTGCACTACCTAGTTATCATGTTAGTACTCTTTCTTGTAAGAATGATTTTAGGCCTAGAATTTTTCCTGTTGGACTAGTTCTTCCTTGCGGCTTGAGTTTTTTCAGTTAGGTTTTCCCATTTTTCTAGGAAATGTGTCAGATTCACGTTAGTCTAGTCTCAGTCAGATTTTAGCAACCTCAGTGTTGTCCAGAAAAATGTCAGCTGATCAGTTTGACTACAGTTAATTCCTGAGGTGTCCGTGATACCTCCCAGTAATCAGTATTAGACTCAGTATAAGATTTTAGTGGTTCTTCAGGCGGTCATGACACTTTCATATAAGCAGCTCTGATCGGCCTTAGGACCCCAACTTCAGATTAAGTTTGTTCTTTCGACAATTACGACGCTTCCAGATTGTCAAGGACCGAGCGTAGACCCAGATCGTAAACACAGGACAAGGTACCCCGAGAGATCCCAAGTCGACCCATGGCAGAAGCATACAACTAACTCATTCAATAAACATGAAGAAAGCATAATTATAAACTCAGCGGAAGTCTAATTCAACATAACATCAAAATAACATCCGAAGCTAATGCAGTCTAGACGAGTTTATGGGACAAAACCCCCAACTAATTCAACAATACGGAAACTGAAATATGACATGAAGCTGGAAGTCTAGTCCTCAAAATGAACTTGAGAACCGGATCCCGCATCATAAAATGATGCATCATAGAAAGTATGTGGTCAGTACGTGGAATGTACCGAGTATGAAAGGTAAGTAAAACCGCTCTAGCAAAGAAAATCATTTAAACCATTTCATACCATATTATAATCTTTCAAGTATAGGTAGAAGGGCTAAATGCATTCATTGTGAAATCGAAATCTTATCATGACATGACCATGCTTAGCTTTACAACATCTTAACTGACTCGAATGACTCAAAGATGAATTTAACATTTATATCAAAAGCTAAACATTGAATAAAACCTTAGTTTTATAACATGCATGCATAAGGTAATCATCATGAATAATGAATATGCAATCTGAACGATATAGACAGTGGGAGACTCGTCACTTAACCGACATACCACGATAAAGCTTACGTGGTCCCAACTATCATATTCAAGCAGATAGAGCCGTCCATAACCTTGCCAGGGTGATGGACAATACCATGATATCGATATCAAGCTGAAGGGCCAATCGAGCCGGGGATAGCTCACAATGGAGGTCACAATAATATAATAGTATCAACCTGCGTTGACGTGTAGTTTTGGGGCATAGGGTGATCGACCCTTAACCCACTCGGTGCTAGACTCTCTTCCCAAAAACATGCAATGCTCTACATCATATTTTACGAAGCTCAACATCAGTAATGATGAAGCTCAATATGAAATTATGCATAATTCAACATTGTATGAAATGAAGCTCAACATTGTCTATTGACAAAGCTCAATAATGACATACATCTCAATTATTAATTCATGCATATGAGAAGCTTTATTTTGAAACATACCACTAGCTCAAGTATAAATGGGAGCATCTACTTCAAATCATATGGTAAGCTATACGTGGGAATATCTAACTCAACATACCACAAGCTAGAAATTTATGAAATTTAGGAGGCTTCACTCTAAACCATGTGGTAAGCTTATTTCGGGAAAATAATCATTTTAGATCATCATGTAGGCATTTCCAAAGCTTTATCATAGTATGATCTACTCATTTTATTNCATTTTATTTTGAAAACAACATCATAATCATGGGTAGCTTTAGAAACATGTTTTTCATCATTAAATCTCATCATCATCATACATTCAACACCATTCTCTTCTTTCATGAACTTCTCATCCATGAGCATTTAATTTCATAATTTAGAAATCACAATTTGGATTGAAAATAATTTAAAATCTGCCCAAGCTTCACAATTCATCAATATAAGTATAATCTAATCATACCCATGTATAGAGATTGAAGAATTATGCAATTGGGTAGAAACCCCAAACTTGATCATAGGCAACTCATCATTTTTTGATGGAAATTGAGCATGGGTGTGGAAGGAGACACCCACTCATAGCCTTACATACCTGGGAGGGATGATTTTAACACTTCTCCAATTTCCAAGATGAGATTCCAATGGAAACCTTCAAAACT
Organism: Datura stramonium; assembly: GCA_018107945.1. Classification (NCBI taxonomy): domain Eukaryota; kingdom Viridiplantae; phylum Streptophyta; class Magnoliopsida; order Solanales; family Solanaceae; genus Datura; species Datura stramonium. The sequence goes on from JACEIK010004268.1 coordinate 76,518, forward strand.
TGCTCTAAATCCTCCCTTCAAGCTTTCAAGTTTTCATGCATGGAATGAACTAGCTTAGAATAGGCTTTCCCCTCTTAAAACCCTGTAAAACGAGCCTTAAATGATGTAGTATAGGTCTTAGGAACTTAGGAATTACGAATAGACCCTTGCTGAATTCGTAGGAAAACACTGCCAGGTGGTCCAAACGGATGACCTGACGGATCGTTACTAGCCCAAACGACTCGTTATGTCGCTCGTCGGATGCACTTGTTAAACGATCATTTAGGGCTTGCAACGGGTGACTTAAGGACCCGTTGCCACTAGTCACGACTCGTTGCCACCTCCCGCCATGTGCACTGCCTTAGCATCAATTGGAACTCCCCTTGCTTGATCACGACTCACCTCATGAGTCGTTGGGATAGACCACGACTCATGAGGTCCCTTCAATTAGGTACACTGGTTAATCCTCCCATTTATTCCTCAC
>JACEIK010004268.1:77007-95536 GCA_018107945.1 Datura stramonium
ACGAGTCGTTCCCATGCCCGTCGGGACCTCAACCCCTTCAATTCATCCAGGCCTTCCCACGAGCCACCTGACAACTCGTGGGGTCTCCTCATGAGTCGTCCAACCACTCGTCCTGCAACTGCAACATCATTTCCCATATTTTTTCCGTTTGACTCCTGGGTCTGATCCTTGGGTTCCCAGGGTATTATAATATCTCCTCCTTAGGAACATTCATCCTCGAATGTTGGAAACAAGAAGAAAACAAAAACATGAAATTTTCATATGCAAATACTGATTATTTAAACCGAAAACTAACAGAATGACTACCTCCGAAAAGAACTACATATCTGAACTGAATTCAAACATCACATACATTTATCATAACATAATTCAAACTTGTGCACATGAACTGAACATGGAAAATGATTAGATAATTAGGACCAAAATTGATACCTCAAACTAAAGCTGAGCCGGTAGGGAACATGTGGTGGTATTTAGCCATCATAGCCGCTTCGGCTTCCCGCGTAGCTTCCTCAACATGTTGGTTTCTCCACAACGCCTTCACCGAAGCTACTTATTTGTTCCTCAGCCTCTGAACCTGACGATCCAAGATTGCAATTGGAATTTCGTCATAACTGAGGCTATCTCCCACACCAACACTCTCCACCGGGATAACTAAAGATGGATCACCCAAGCACTTTTTCAAGAGCGATACATGTCGGAAAGGATGAATTGAAGATAACTCTGATGGAAAGTCCAACTCATACGCTACCTTACCAACTCTTCTCATAACCCGGTAGGGACCAATATAGCAGGGACTGAGTTTTCCTTTCTTTCTGAATCGCATGACTCCCTTCATGGGAGATACCTTTAGAAATACCCAATCGTCCACTTCAAATTCCAAATCCCTTCTTCTTACATCTCCATATGACTTTTGACGACTTTGAGCAATTTTCAGCCTGTCCCTTATCAACTGCACCTTCACCATAGCCTCATGAATCGAGTCTAGCCCTATCATAGCTTCCTCACCAACCTCAAACCATCCGATGGGCGATCTACACCTATGCCCGTAAATAGCCTCGAACGATGCCATTTGGGTACTGGAGTGATAACTGTTATTGTAAGCAAACTCGATTAAAGGAAAGTGATCATCCCAACTACCTTTAAAATCCATCACAACGGCTCTCAACATGTCCTCAAGAGTATGGATTGTCCATTGCGCCTGACCATACATTTGCGGATGAAATGCGGTGCTGAGCTTAACCTCAATGCAAACACCACGACGGCTAATTCAAGATTATGGGTCAGGTAGTTCTTTTCATGGATTTTTAACTGGCTCGAGGCTTAAGCTATCACTTTCCTATGATGCATCAACACACACCCGAGTCCGACTCGCAAAGCATCACAATACACCACAAAACCATCGATACCCTCAAGTAGAGTCAACACTGGTGCTGAAGTGAGTCGGATCTTCAACTCTTGGAAGCTTTTCTCACAAGACTCCGACCATTGAAACTTCACCTTCTTCTGAGTCCACTTAGTCAATGATGCGGCAATAGATGAAAAACCCTCCACAAATCTTCGATAGTAACCTGCTAAGCCTAAAAAGCTCCTGATATCTAATGGGTTCACCGGTCTGGGCTATTCTTTACCACCTCGATCTTCTGAGAGTCTACTGGTATGCCCTCACTTGATACCACATGGCCAAGAAATGCCACCGAGTCCAACCAAAACTCACATTTTCTGAACTTTGCATACAACTGACGATCCTTGAGGGTCTGAAGCACTATTCTCAAGTGAGCGGCATGCTCCTCCTCGCTCCGAGAGTATATAAGGATGTCATCAATGAACACAATCATGAACATGTCTAAATATGCCTTGAACACCCTATTCATTACATCCATAAAAGCTGAAGGGGCATTGGTTAGTCCAAAAGACATAACAACAAATTCGTAGTGACCATACCGAGTCCTGAGTAGTTTTCGGGATGCCACTCTCCCGAACCCTGAGCTGGTGATACCCCGATCTGAGATCAATCTTGGAGAAACACTTGGCACCCTGAAGCTGATCAAACAAGTCATCGATTCTGGGTAAGGGGTCCCTGTTCTTTACGGTAGCCTTGTTAAACTGCCGATAGTCAATACGCATGCAAAGGGAACCTTCCTTCTTTCGAACATATAATACCGGTGCACCCTATGGAGACTTACTCGGTCTAATAAATCCCTTATCTAATAGGTCCTTCAACTCTTTTATCTCGGCTGGAGCCATTCTGTAAGGCGGAATAGATATAGGCTGTGTGTCGGAAAGAAGATCTATATCGAAATCAATCTTCCCCTAGGGAGGGACACCTAGCAAGTCATCAGGAAAGACCTCTGGATACTCACGTACTACTAGTATGGACTGGATAGTCGGGATCTCGGACTCCATATCCTTAACCTTAACTAGATGGTACAAACAACCCTTAGAAATCGTCTTTATGGCCTTAAGGTAGGAAATAAATCGACCTATAGGAAAAACTAAATTACCTTCCCATTCTAAGACTGGCTCACCCGAAAATCTGAACTCTACTGACCAGGTCCTAAAATTAATTGAAGCATAGCATGCAAATAGACAATCCACGCTGAGAATAACATCGAAATCAGTCATGGCTAACTTTATCAAGTCTGCTGAGGTGACCTTATGAAGAACTGAGACCGGGAAATATCTATACACCCGTATAGCTATAACTGAGTCACCTACTGGGGTAGAAACTGAGAAGGGCTCTGACAAGACATCGATGGACTGACTACAAAGCTACTGGCTATATATGGTGTCACAAAAGATAGGGTAGCCCCTGGATCTAACAACACATATACATCAACATGAAAGACTCTCAACATATCAGTGACTACATCGGGTGAGGCCTCCTTCTCCTGACGAGTGGCTAAGGCATAGAATCTGTTCTAGCACTGCCCACCAGTTGTGCTAGTAGATGCCCCCTACCGTGCTGTGCGTGGGGGTGGGGCTGCTGAACTAGAAGCTGGGCCTCAGCCCCTAACCTGATCCTGTCTCGCAGCGGGACAATCCTTGAGCACATGTCCAGGCTGAGCTCCTAACCCTGCCAAACACTGGCCTGTGTGTCCTTGGCCGCACCTGCGACAAGTTGGAATGCTAGAGTATGTGGGCTACTTCTATAACACCTCGAGCCTGACGCTCGCCCTCTCTGATCATGTCTGGGCCTAGATGGCACACTCAGCTCTGAAGATGCTGGGGATGATGATCTATGGTGGGTTTGTTGTCGGTGCCCACCACCGGACCTCTACTGAGAGAATCTGTGGTCCTCAGTCCTGGCCCTCTTGGCCTCCCTCTCCCTTGAATGTGCTGCCTCCATCTGTTGAGCGTACAACACAATGTGAGGGAAGTCCATGTCCTGATAGAGCATAGCTGTCCTGCAGTCCATGTCCAAATATCCTGTTATACCATGCACAAATCTGCTCACCAGCGCCTGCTGGTCGGCCACTAACTCTGGGGCATGCTTAGATAGGCGGGTTAACTCAATGGCGTACTCCTGAACAGTCATTCTTCCTTACTTTAAATTCACGAACTTGGCTGCTTTCAACTCCCTCATCTCTCGAGGGAAGAATCGATCTAGGAATGCAACCTGAAACTCCTCCCATGTGATCGGACCTGCTCCTGCGACCTTGTTGTCCTTCCACTGGCGGGACTAAATATGCGCAACCCCCTTCAATTGGTAGGAAGCCAACTCTGTGCTCTCAACACAACCCACCCCCATAACCTGGGTGATCTTGACAATCTCATCAATGAAATCATGCGGGTCCTCATCTACCTTGGACCCTAGAAACTCCGGCGGGTTCATCCTCAAGAAGTCCCTGACTCGAGCCGCCACCGCATTGCCATTTTTCGGAACATGCACAACGGCCTTCTAATTGACCTGAGTGGTCAAGGCCTGTGCAGGCATCTGAATTGCAGCTCGGAACTCAGCATGAGCGGCTGGTTTCCAGTGCCTGAGGTTCCTAAACTAGTGGGGCTGGATGATGCTCATGACCATTTCCATCCTCGTGGCCTTCACCACCTCCATTCCTCCTTCCATTCTTCCTTTGAGGAGCTATGATCTACAATTGCGAATAACATGAATTAGAAGAATAGAAAGGCTTTTTATCACATGACATAGATCATGAAAGAAGGAAACATTTCCTAAAATGTCTAGTAGCCTTTTCGTCATAAGTGTGGTGTGCTTCACACCCATGAAAAATCTACCTAATATGGCTTTCAGATTCCCTAGGACACATCAATCCTATGGCTCTGATACCAAGTTTTCCATGACCCGAGTGTAGACACGGATCGTAGACACAGGACAAGGGACCTCGAGAGACCCCAAGTCGACCCATGGCATAAGTGTACAACTAACTCATTTGATAAATATGAACAAAGCATAATTATAAACTCAATAGAAGTCTAATTCAACATAACATCAGAATAACATCTGAAGCTAACACATACATAAGTATGAAAAGCCTCTAGTCTAGACGATTGATGTGAAAAAACCCCCCAACTAACACAATAATACGAAAACAGAAATATGACAAGAAGTTGGAAGTCTAGTCCTCGAAAGATGAGGATTCACCAATCACGCAGGTGCTAACTCTGATAAGCAACTATGAGCGGCACTGAACTTGAGAACCGGATCCTGTATCATGAAACGATGCAGCATTGAAAGTATGCGGTCAGTACGTGGAATGTACCGAGTATGAAAGGTACGTAAAACTTCTCTAGAAAAGTAAATAATTTAAAAATTTTCATACCATATCACAAGCTTTCAAGTATAGGTAGAAGGGCTACATGTATTCATTCCGAAATCGAAATCTTATCATGACATGACCATGCTTAGCTTTACAGCAGTATGACTGACTCAAATGACTCAAAGATGAACATAACATTTATATCAAAAGCTAAAGATAGAGTCAAACCTTACTTTTAGAACATGCATGCATAAGGTAATCATCATGAATAACAAATATGCAAATTTGAATGATATAGATAGTGGAAGACTCGTCACTTAATGATATACCACGATAGAGTTTACATGATCCCAACTATCACACTCAAGCAGGTAGATCCATCCATAACCTTTCCAGGGCGATGGATGATACCATAATATTGATATCAAGCTAAAGGGCCAATCGGGCCGGGGATAGCTCACAAGGGAGGTCCCAATAATATAATAGTATCAACCTACGTTGGCGCGTAGTTTTGGGGCATAGGGTGATCGAACTTTAAACCGCTCGTTGCTAGACTCTCTTCCCCAAAACATGCAATGCTCTACATCGTATATAACAAATCTCAACATCATCTAATGACGAAGATCAACATCATTTAATGACGAAGCTCAATATGAAATCATGCATAACTCAACATCGTATGAAATGAAGCTCAACATTTTCTATTGACAAAGCTCAATAATGACATACATCTCAATTATGAATTCATGCATATGAGAAGCTTTATTTCAAAACATACCACAAGCTCAAGTATAAATGGAAGCATCTACTCCAAATCATGTGGTAAGATGTACTTAGGAATATCTAACTCAACATACAACGAGCTATAAATTTATGAAATTTAGGAGGCTTCCCTCTAAACCATGTGGTAAGCTTATTTTGGGAAAATCATCATTTTAGATCATCATGTGGGAATTACCCAAAGCTTTATCTTACTAGGATCTACTCATTTCATTTTGAAAACAACATCATAATCATGGGTAGCTTTAGAAACATGCTTTTCATCATTAAATCTCATCATCATCATACATTCAACATCATTCTCTTCTTTCATGAACTTCTCATCCATGAGCATTTAATTTAATAATTTAGAAATCACAATTTGTATTGAAAACAATTTAAAATCTATCCAAGCTTCACAATTCATCAATATAAATATAATCTAATCATACCCTAGTATAGAAATTAAAGAATTATGCAATTGGGTAGAAACTCCATACTTGATCATAGGCAATTCATCATGTTTTGATAAAAATTGGGCATGGGTGTGGAAGGAGACACCCACTCATAGCCTTACATACCTGGGATGGATGATTTTAACACTTATCCAATTGCCCAAGATGAGATTCCAACGGAAACCTTCAAACCTTGCTCTAAATCCTCCCTTCAAGCTCTCAAATTTGCATGCATGGAATGAACTAGCTTAGAATAGGTTTTCCCCTCTTAAAACCTTGTAAAACGAGCCTTCAATGATGTAGTATAGTTCTTAGTAACTTAGGAATTACGAAAAGACCCTTACTGCATTCGCAAGAAAACACTACCAGGTGGTCTTAACGGACGACCTAACGGATCGTCACTGGCCCAAATGACTCGTTATGTCGCTCGTTGGGTGCATTAGTTAACTGATCCTTTAGAGCTCGCAATGAGTGACTTAACAACCTGTTGCCACTGGTCACGACTCGTTACCACCTCTCGTCATGTGCATTGCCTTAGCATCAAATGGAACTCCCTTTGCTTGATTACGACTCACCTCACGAGTCGTTGGGACAGACCACGACTTGTGAGGTCCATTTCGTTGGGTACACTGGTCAATCCTCCCATTTATTCCTCACTTCACCCCACGGTTTACCTGACGACTCGTTATGGCTGACCGCGAGTCATTCCCATGCTCTCGGGGACATCAACCCCTTCAATTCATCTAGGCCTTCCCACGAGACACCTGACTCCTCATGGGGTCTCCTCACGAGTCGTCCAATGACTCATCCTGCAACCAAAACATCATTTCCCAGATTATTTCCATTTGACTCCCAGGTCTGATCCTTGGGTTCTCGGGGTATTACATAGATAAGAAGCTTTGACCAGTCTTAGAACCCAGTTACAGAATCCGATCCGATAAGACTCTCAGGGTGCTTCCATATAGGTATTCCTGATATAGACTTGGGCCCCCAGTTTCGAGCTATCAGCTTAGTAGTCAGTCTAGGACTATCTAGTGGGAGTAGGACTTAGCACCGAGTGAACCGAGGTTCCAACGCACGTAGGTTCCCAGAATTATGTTGCCACCATAGGAGATATTTTATTGGCCTCATGGCCCCAGACTTGTGATCACTCAGTTCATGCCTTTATACCCTGGCAACGTATATTGGGTCCTACCGATGGGGTGTATACGTCGGACTCCACATCTAGCTCACATGGTTATTTGTTGACTCTCCCACTAGTCAGTTCAGTTCAGTCCCAGATCAGTCAGTTCATATCAGTTCAGTACAGTATTTCAGGTTAGTACCTCAGTTTTAGGGCATGTCTTTTACCACTAGACATGGTCATTTTGACCATCTCAGTATATCACAGTTTATCTAGTTTCAGTATTTCATTTGGTCATTGCATGTCTTCCCAATTCAGTTACTTATTTCTTCATGTTATGGTTTCTCCTACTTACTCAATATATTCAAAGTACTGACGCATACCTTTTATGTTTTATCATTTTATGATACAGCTGCAGGTTCTTAGTCTCAGCCTCATTAACAAATCTCACTCAGACGTTTCTAGTTGCATCATTGGTGATGATAGACTCGGGGCGTGACACAACTATACAATAAATATTTTACCATCTCTTTACAACCTATATATCATTGCAAACATCTATGTATGCCACAGTCATCAATAAATGGTAGATATCATGTAACCACATAGAATATATAATGAATCATTCCCAAGGATTGAACAACTCAATCACTAAATCTCTTTTAACATTTCATCCATCAAGTCATTGCAAGCCTCAACAGTTCATAGGGCCACACATGAACAAAAGCCAGTTTAGTCAAATACCTATACTCAATGCAACCTCACAATTCTTACAATAAATCAATAACACAACAAATAGTGACGCTCCAGGAAAACGCCTCCGTTATATCACCATAAACACTCAATCACTAAATATCAATGTACACACATGCCATAGGGTGTTATTTCTTCCCTTCTATTCATGACCTATAGGGGACTCTAGAAATTCATGTATCGTAGCAGTGTGGTACCCGCTCCCACTTATATGCTCGTCCGAATGCTCCCCTCGAACACAAGCCACTCAGTCACTCTTGCTTGCTTATAATTCTCAAACTCAAACTTCCTAACAAAGTATGAAGCGAACATTGTCAATAAATAAACCAACTAAGAGGTTGGGGTCGAACCCACAGGGAATAGGGTAAGATCTAGACTAATGCCGGTAAGTGAACATGTTGGTGAGTTATCTCCAAATTGGGGGGTTTTAAAGAAAACAATATTAAATCAAATATTACAATTGTGATTTAAATCAAAATTTGCAAACAACTAGGGTAAGTTTTCCCCATGGGTTTATAAGTATTTCGGGTTTACACACGTGATCAATCCCAATACCTACTTGTAGAACTGATAACTAAGGTTCATCAAAATGACTTGTTCGTCCCTATTGGATGACTATACTCAATAACTGGTTCAGGTCTCATGAGAAATTTCAAACTATCCATTATTGATATGTTCCAAATATAACTATCCTGCGACCATAACTCAAGTTAATACAATGATCATAAAGACCAAGGCTTTGTTGTAATCCTCTTTTCCTAATCTCTACTTCTCTAGGTTCAAGAAAGTAAACATTTCTAGAAAGTCCTAATGTTGCACATCGTTAAGAAAAGATTAAAGATGAAGAGAATACAATACAAGCATTTAGCAGTGGTTTTGAATCACTTTTGTGTAATCCTATTTTGATAATCCATCCTGGTTCCCATAATCCCTAGTTGTGGAGGTTTTAGCCTCTCATGGTTGTAAGATTACAATTTTCCTTCATAGAAAAACACATAATTAAATACTTACAACAACAATTGGAAAAAAACAGATCTGAATATCAAAGAACAATCTCAAGAACAATGTGGGAAATCTAGAATTTGATCCCAATTGCTCTACAAAACTTGATAAAAATTCACAAATAATATTCTTCACATGTATACTACTTTGTTTCTCTATTTTTTTCAAAAATAAAACATAAATGCTATTTATGCAGACATTAGAAACCTTTTCCTAAGTTAACAGGAAATTTTCTATATCTGGCACCGACTGTGTCATGACTGGACCTACGACCCATAACAGGATTGTACGGGCCGTACCTGCTTCTCGTATGTCCCTGGCTGTTGCAGATTTGTCTAAATGTTGGAAAGCTGGTACGACTCGTACCGCAGTCCTAAGAGTCGTACAATGCTTCCCTGGTTTGGCCTGAGAACTTTGACATCTTTTGAAATTTACCACGAGTGTTGTGGTACACCTCGTGCCTTCCTCCTGTGACTCGTACTGTTTGTTGTGTCTGAAGTTCTGACAAGTATTGAAGAAACTTATGAAGTTCACCATGGTTCATGGTACGGGTCGTATGTTGGTGCTACAATCCGTGAGTCCATCCTACCAAGAGACTGCCTTTGTTTAATTTTCTCTGAACAATTCCATGACTCTAGTTACGGCTCGTACCATCTTGATATGGTTTGTACTGAGAGTCGCATGTTTCCTTCCTCTTAATCCAACCTTCTGTCTTTTACCACGTTCTCAGTATGGCTCGTACAATCAAGGTACGACTTATACTGAGACTTGTACTTGGTTGATTTTCTGCATTTTTAGGCTTCTTGGGCACAGTTTTGCTCCAACACTTATTTTACCTGAAATCATAGTAAAGGTGCCTCATATCCATATAAACATACCTAAGTCCATGCTATTTTTTTAGTTTTAAGTGTTGAAAGTGTTGTAAACTCACAACGCATCAACACCTTCAACTTAAGACTTTTGCATGTCCTTAGGCAAAGAAAATAAAAACTAAACATGAGGCTTAACTATAAAATAAACCTAGGATACTACAGCCAAAATCAAACAAAACTTGCACTATAAACTAAAAAAACTTTTGACCCTTTTCCCTTGAAACAAATTAGCACATGCACTTCAAGCAACCACAAAACATGATAAACAGGGATCAAGACATGTCATCTATCTTATTGACAGATAGTTAAGTCATCACAAATGCTTTTTACACTGACAACTAGTAAAGTTAAACACAAATCATGTACCCTCACAGCAAATAAAGTCCTGCACCCACAGATATAGTAAAATATGAAATATGAGACTAAACAAGTAAGACTCTCACTCTCACAAAGAAGTTCTAAATACTGTATATCGGATACCATAGGCTTGGCCTTATTTTTTGTACTTCGGTTTGTCAGATGGTCAGGCTAGGATCACTATAGGACTTTCTTTGGCTTGTAATGTAGGATTTCGGGTTGGGTATGGTAGATATGGGATCTTTTTGAGTGACTAAACCCCTCCTTGGCACTATATGTATATGGCTCCATTTTTTTCGCTCTTTTTCATCCTTTTTGCTTTTTCCACTTTTTCCTCCCTTTTCACCCTTTTTATTTACTTGTATGAGTGTGCTGTGTTTCTTTAAGTTTTTCATGCATCATTCTCTTTTTGTAGCTTTTTAATCTTCTTTTCTTTTTCTTTTTCTTTTATCACACCACACCTCATTTTCACCTTTTTTCTTTTCTCTTTCTTTTTCACCTTCCCATTCTTTATGCACCCCTACTCTATCCACCCTCAACTTAGGACTTTTGCCTATGTTGAGGTTCACAATGTCCATGGAGGGACCAGTGCCAAAATAGGTTCATTATAAAAATGGGTACGGTTAATTGGTTAATCAAAGAGAAATGATCTATTTAAAGCTCCAAATCGGGATTAAAGGAATCATATTATTTTGGTAGGGTCATTTAAGCTAAAAATAGACTAAACAAAAAAATGGTCTATGATCCTTTCCTAACCAACCATCCTAAAACCTATGCAAGACCAATCGGGCAAGTTCTAGATCCTCTACACAGTATTGAACTAGGTATCAAACCTCACTCACTCATGGTACATGTCTTGCATTCACTGTACCTGTCCGATTTATACATGGCTTAATAACAACTACTCATGCTAATATTCTAAATGACATAAAAAGATCCATAGAAATCATGTTTTGCAATCTCAACTACACAACTAATCATTAAATTTTTTTTAAAACAAGGTCAATTATTTATAGATGTAAAACTAGTGCAATTTATTGGCTAAGTACTCCTAAGCTACTTTCTAATTAAACAAAAATCATAAAAATAAAATCCTAAACATGCCGGTTCTATTAGATAGCATGCTCAAAGGAAAAAAACCATGACAAGAAAAACCCTCGGACGAATCAAAATCCCAAAAATACAAGTACACCTCCTCCCCTTTTGTTAAAAGCATGCTTCGTCCCTGAAACATAGAATGTGAAAATAGAGGGACATACCTGCGGTGCACTAAGTGCTCCTGTCGTCCTGTTGAGGAGGTACCTCCGCTGCAATCATGGCGCTGACGGTGCCCGACACACTCAATGGTGTATCAATAGAGGGAGTGGCTACCCCCTCAGTAGTAACGTCCATCTCTATGGCCTCTGGAATCATCGGGGCTGAATGTGGTTCGCCGGAAGGTTCCTGCCACTCGCAAGCTCTTCCTAGGCTGTGGTGGAGCTACCCACTCCTCTAAATCTCTTAAGTAGCTCCAACTGATGCATGCTGTGAGTCTGCTGACTCTCTAATCTTGCCCACTTGTGCTCTCTTTTCTCTCTTTTCCTCTTCTTCTTTGGGGTCTCATCTCCCACATCCTCAGAGACCCTCTTTTTCCCTTTCTCTTTTTCTGCTCCTGTGGGCTCCTAATAAGCCGCCAAATTAAGCTCCTCGTCAATAACAACATCGAGGTCAAGAAGAGTGGAGGCTGCTATGATTGCTGGCTTCCATGATTACAGCTCGGCTACTTGACTCCAAAGAGTCCCCAACTCCTCACGGAGGTTGCCCATTTAGTTCTCTTTGACATATGCATGTTGAATCTGCTCTCGAACCCATCTAATATGGTCTGTAGGGCCTGTGTAGCCGTCTCTATATCAACCTTTACCCAAGGATTAACATTCTCCATCATTGACTGAACCTTCTTCTCAGCTATGGTCAGTCTCTTGGATAACTTTTGGAGAAATTCCTAAGGCACTAGGATGTACCCAACTGGAGCCTAGCTAGGGAGGCTCATAGGCAGTGCCGCAAAGGTGCTAGAAGCTCCATCTGAATGACCGGCATTTGTAGCTAGTGTCTCACCCTGCTCCAATGAAGTGGGGGCATTCACCTATGTGCCCACAACTGACCGTGATAGTGGGAATGGGATGGAAAGTCGGGCCCGACTTACTGGGTTCATCTTATCCTGGATTAGGCCAATGTCAGCAATCCGCTATCCTATGATCAGGTGCTCCTCACCATGACACACCTTGATGCCCGCCTCTACGCAAAATCTGAAAATAAGGTTCGAGAATAGGATGGCAGTGCTCAATCCCATAACCAGATCCCGTATCTCCTCTACAATGACCCTCGAGATATTGATGGGGTATTTGGACATGATACAAGCCACCAAATCTACTCTATCTACGCCTGAGGGTATTATCATTAACAGTCGGTGTCAACCGATGGTGCACTAACATCCAACAGGCCTTTGCTATAAATTTTAAAGAGTTCTTTGTGACCTGCTTGCCGCTAGTGACTCACTCTGCCTCTTTTTTATCCTCAGCGATCACGCCAGACAACCATTGAATCTGCCTCCGCCTCTTATTAAAACTGAGCTACTTGATCTATTTCAAAGCCTCCACCCGATAGTCATATTCTGGCGTAGCATGTGGTGTTATGAACTGGAGCCCATATAATACCCCAGCAACAGTAATCTCAAATATATCAACCTCTCGGCCTCTAACCAAGATGCTCTCCAGCTTGGGCTGATCTTTCAACTTCTACCCCTCTTTTGCTTTTTGCTTTGTAGTTGCCAAATAATTTGCGTATAACTCCTGGATAATTTTTGAAGTGTATCGGTCTGGGACCCTAGCCATCCAATCAAATCCGTAGAAGCTGAATATCTGCTTAATGTCCTCCACCTCATTCAATGAATTCGTGAGGATCTGCGGCTCTTCTTGAATGCTCCGCCTAGGTTTGTTCTTGGCGGTGAGAGCAATACCCTATTCATATATTTTCTGGGCTTCAAGTACTCTCCACCGAATGGAGCAGTTCTCCCTAGGCGGAGTATACTCCTTCTCGGCATTGGGTGTCCCCTCCTCTGATCTAGGCTCACTGATTGCGTCTTCGGATTGGGCCTCCTCGGACCCCTCTTCTTCATAAGAGCCGCTTCTCGACTCTTGGGCTCTTTCCTCTGCTCCCTCCTCATACTGGGGAGCACCGATAGATGTGGAAGTGGCCACCACGACCTGGGTTTTGGCCTTCTCCCTAGTGGTTTGGGTCTAGTCACTATCCTATGTATCGACCCTATATTCCTCTAATGAGCCACTAAGGGAGTTTCCCTCTTTTTCAGATTCGAAGGTCTCATCAAGCAATGTCCTCCGAGCAGTTGCCTTTGATGCTTTACGTTTCTGCGTCAATGTACTTGTGGAGAAAAAGGGTTAGAAATCCAAATCTGAGAAAACAAAAGCAAGGAAAATTCCTCTGTAATTTATCATGGGTCAACTGTACGAGTCGTACCTTGGATGTATAATTCATACTGAGACTCGTAATATCTCAAGTCAATGTTACGCCTTTGAGGTACGAATCGTACAATGAAGGTACGGTCCGTACCACGAGTCGTATGAGGATGCCCACTTAAACAATTGTTTTGTATTTTGCATGACTTATGGTACGACCTGTAATTCGATTCCACGAGTCGTAGGAAGGATCGTATTGTCACTTGTGGACTTGACCCTTTTTCATATTCTTGGTACAACTTCTAGGTACGACTAATAGCAGTAAACCACGAGCCGTACTAGGGTTCTTGCCTCGTGATTGTTACAAATTTGGCTTGGGACAGCCCCAACGAGCCATTTTACGAGTCGTAGTTTGAAACCACGAGTCGTAGGAAGGCTTGTGAAGCCTGTCTCTGCCTTATTTTTGGTTCAGTTTGTAGGAGGTTTCAATTTAGTGTTGGGTACTCAAAATTCCCCAAGTCCAGGAATGCATTTAACATGTTTTACAATTACCCATTCCTCCCCTCTTTAATCACGACCCATAACTCAATTTTAATAGTTCAATGCACAATTTTTACAAGTTCAAGCCCCTACCCAATCGCACACATTTTGTTTATATCATTGGTCATTGTCCTTTTTAATTATTTTTAGCATTGATAGGACTCTCAGGGATTAAAAAGGTTTGTATCAAGCACATAGGTCATATTTATCAAACTCAAAGAAATACACTTACTTGAATACTGATAATGTCGGAAGTCAATCAGAACTAGGGTTTAGATTGGGATTCTCGGTGTAATATGAGCAAGAACTTGTTCAATTGATTTTTGATGTTTATTTATGGGTGTGAGGGAGTCATAAGTTTAAGGCGTGACTTTTATTTTGAGAGCGTGGGATTCTTAAAACTAACTATTCAGAGCTTAAAATGATGTAGCTTAGGCCTNATAAGTTTAAGGCGTGACTTTTATTTTGAGAGCGTGGGATAAGGGAATGATTCATTTGAGCTTATATAGGTTATAGGGCAAATTTTAAAAAAATTGAGCCTAGTTGGGTACTTTTAAAATTTTTCACCCATCACGACTCGTACCACGAGTCGGGGGAAAGCCCTATGACTCGTCCCTATAACCATAATAGAGAGATTGAGAAACTTACCTGTGGACCGATAAGAACATCTTACGACTCGTACTATGGGGGTATAATTCGTACTATGATTCGTAGATCTTTCTTCCATTGTGGTCCATACCTTGCATAGTTCATAGCCACAGTGAGTACTATGACCCGTACAATGAGATTACAAGTTGTAGGACCAGTCCATATCTTGAACGCGTGCACTGAAATACAACTCTATTTCTCACCACGACTCATGATACAACTCATACAACACTCTTATGATTCGTACTGAGAACTGTAGCACCTACCTGTTCAGTAATTTTTCTGCCACCTATTTTTGTTTCCCCGTACACTGCACACTAAACATACATAAGTTAATTAGCTTGAGTTGCCTCCAAAGAAGCGCTTGATTAAATATTGTGGCACGATGCAAGTGGTTCAGTCACTCAAAATTCACTAAACCACCACATGGGTTGCCTCCCAAGAAGCTCCTGATTTAACGTCGCGGCACGACGCAAGTGTCTTGACTAATCAGACTTTGTCAAGGAACTCGGATTCATCCTCTATTGCTGAGACAACTTTGAATTCCTTCAGCTGCTTCATTGATCGGTATACATTGAAGGAGACCAGTAATACCCCGAAAGTGCCTAAGATTAGACCGGGGATTTTAAATGGAAGTCGGCTGAAAACTAGAAAAATTCCCATAGGACGGATGATCCAATGGATGGTTGGTCCAACCATCGACCCGTGGGAAGCAGTCGTGGGAAGGACTAGGCTAGTAACAGTGGAAACAACGAGCGAAGTAATGACTCATTGTATTTTACAACGAGTCCTCGTTTGGAGCTGTGGTGGGTACTGGACCTCAGCTTAGGGGAAGGTAACAGGTCATCCCATGACCCATCGTGAGAAGTAACAGGTCGTGGTCACTAGTTGTTGTATGGGGATAACTATCTTTTCCAGTAGGCCTAACGGAAGGCAACCAAGACCCATTGGAGTATGTAACGAGTCGTGGTGAGGCTCGTTGGAAGGAGTAGTACAGGACCTGAAGGAGGAAATAACGGACAAAACAACGACCCGTTGTTCGATAGGACGACTTGTCTTGTCAGGTCGTGGGGTAAAATATGAGATCAGGGATTTTGGCAGTGCAGGCGGCGGATGGATACCACGAGTCGTGGTCTCCTCCAATGACCTGTTAGTCCATCCGTTAGTTCGCCAGTGGAGATTTTTCAATGTTTTTTATTAAGGGAATTTTCATCATTCCTATAATCTAAGGTCCTAAACTATTTTGTTTCAAGTTATTTTCCGTATGTATTAAGATAGGTTAAGCCCTTCTAGCCTATTCATTATCATGCATGCAAAGTTAGAAAATTAAGGTGATCAAGCTTGTCTTCAAGGTTTTTCTTCATCAATTTCCATTGGGCTTTCAAGGAGTGGCGAGATTTAATTTTCCCCACGTATGTAGGGTTATGAATTGGTGATTTCTCTCACACCCATGCCAAATCTCTCTCTAAATCATGAGAATTCTATGTCTAATCTATGAGGTTTTAACCTAAATGCATGAATCTCCTATTTCTAGACATGGGTATGATTTAATTATGTTCCTACTATTAAATTATGAAGCATGGGAGATTTTTATAGTGTTTCCAATTTAAAATCGTGTTTCTAGTTTATAAATTAAAAGCCCATTTATGAGATGTTCATGAAAGATGAGATTTGTGATGAATATATGATGATGATGAGATATTATGATGAAAAGCATGTTTTAAAGCTACCCATGAATATAATAATGTTTTCAATGTGAATTGAGTATTTCCCAATATGATAAAGCTTTGGGAAATGCCCACATGTCTAAGTGTGAGGTATGATTTTCCAAACTAAGCTTACCACATGGTTTTAGAGTGAAGACTCCTGATTATATTTTCATCTTGTGGTATGTTTTGAGCTAAAGCTTCTCATATGCATGATTTCATATTTGAGATGTATTGATTATTGAGCTTCGTCAATAGATGATGTGGAGCTTCATTATAAAATGATGTAGAGCATGTGCATTTTTCTTTGGGAGTGATTTCTAACACCGAGTAGGCTAAGGGTCGATCACCCTATGCCTCAGAACTATGCACCAATGTAGGTTTACACTACTCTATATTACTTTGGGACCTCCCTTGTGAGCTATCCCCGACACTATTGGCCCACGATCTTGATATCGATATCATGGTATCGTCCCTAGCCCTGGCAAGGCTTTGGACGACTCTACCCACTTGAGAATGATAGTTGGGACCATGTAAGCTCTATCGTGGTATGTCGGTCAAAAGATGGGTCTCCCATTTTTCTCATGATTTCAGATATGCATATTCATTACTCATGAGATTTATAAATATATATTTATGCATGTTCTAAAGCAGGTTTGACTCAATGTTCAACTTTAGTTATAAATGTCATAATTTAGCTTTAAGTCAATCGATTCAGTTATGATGCTATGAAGTTTTGTTATGTCATGTTATGAAGAGATCATGATTTCAAAAAGAATGCATGCAAGCCCTACTCTCAGATTCTTAGTGATTATGTTTTACTTAATGCATTGTCTTTAAATGATTTTTCTTACTTTAGCGGTCTTACTTACCTTGCATACTCGGTACATTCCACGTACTGACCGCATACTCTATGCTGTATCATTTCATGATACAGAACCCGGCTCTCAGGTTCAACCCCGCTCGTAGTCAGCTTATCAGAGTTAGAATTCATATTGTGCATGAGTCCTCATCTCCCGAGGACTAGACTATTCATATTTCATACATGTATTTCAGTTTCAGCTTTGTTGAGTTAGTTGGGGTCTTGTCCCATCAACTCGTCACATTTAGAGGCTTTTCAGACATATATATGTATTCATCTTTCGATTTCGTATTCTGATGTTATGGTTGATTTAGACTTCTGCTATGATTATATTGTTGATTATTTAGTTTTCTTGATTGATTTAGATGTATGCTTATGCAATGGGTCGACTTGGGGTCCCTCGGGGCTCCTTGTCCCATATTGTGATCCGGAACTCCATTCGGGTCGTGACAAACTTGGTATCAGAGTAATAGGTTTGAAGTGTCTTAGGGTGTCTAAAAGATGCATTAAGTAAAGTATTTTTCATGGGTGTGAAGTGCGCCACACTTATGACGAAGAGGCTACGAGACGTTTAGAAAATGTTCCCTTCTTTCATGATCTATGTCGTGTGGTAAAGGTCTTTCTATCCTTCTAATTTGTGCTATTCGCGGTTCCAGAATCATGGCTCCCCAAAGAATGAATGGTAGAAGTAATGGAAATGGGGAAGGACACGAGGATGCCAACGGTAACGGGTACCAGCAAGCCCCACTAGTTCAGGAACACGCACCGGAGACAGTTGCCCTTGCTGAGTTTCGGGCCACTATTCAGATGCTTGTGCAGGCCTTGACCGATCAGGTTAATCAGCAGGGCATTGCGCATGTTTCATAAAATGGCAATGCAGTGGTTGCTCGAGTCAGAGAGTTCTTGAGGATGAACCCACCAGAGTTCCTCAGGTCAAAAGTAGATGAGGATTCACATGAGTTCATAGATGATATTGTCAAGATCACCCAAGTCATGGGGGTGAATGGGATTGAGTGTGAGGACTTGGCCTCTTACCAGTTGAAAGGGGTCACGTATATATGGTTTCGCCAATGGAAGGATAGCAGGGTCGCCGGAGCAGGTCCTGTTACTTGGGAAGAGTTTTATGTTGCATTCTTGGATCAGTTCTTCCCTCGTGAGATGAGGGAGCTGAAGGCAGCTGAGTTCGTAAATCTGAAGCAAGGGAGAATGACAGTACAAGAGTATACCCTTGAGTTCACTCGTCTATCAGAGTACGCCCCAGAGTTAGTAGTCAATTAGAGGG
>JACEIK010004269.1:24389-48037 GCA_018107945.1 Datura stramonium
GAACGTGAAAAGTAATCCTCTGCCAAACCACCAAGTGAATATGATTTCTTGTGATGAGGGTGGAGATTTGTCGAATACCATTGGGGTAATCAAGCACAAGCCAGGTTCTTCTTCAAGCCCATCTATAATAGTGCAGAGACGTCCTCTGTTCGAGGTTGAGGTAGCTGCACCAAGACCTCCATTTACAGTGGTAAGAGCTGCTTCGACCTCTTATAAGACGGTACCTTGGAGCTATGAGGAGAATACCCCATGAGGAAATAAAGTGCTAGAGGCAGATGCAGCACAAGGAGTGACTCGGTCTAGACGGATATACACTCTCGATACTCTGGCTCAAGGAACCAATAAAGGGAAACAACCGATGGTGGAAGTTTAAGATAATAGTATTTGGAAGAAAGTGTAGGCAAAGGAATACTCCGTGATAGAGCAGTTGAGCAAGACCCCTTCCCAGATTTCCATTTTGTCCCTTTTGCAAAGCTCTGATCAACACCAAAAAGCATTGATGAAGGTGCTGAGTGAGGCATATGTTCCTGCAAGTATATCCACTAGAGAAGTGGCCCACATGGAGGGTCAAGTATTTGAATCCCAAAAGATTTCGTTCCATGAAGATAAATTGCCTGTAGAGGGTGTGGATCATAACAAAGTGTTGCATATCACGATGCAGCACTCAGATAAATTCATCACTAAAGTGTTGATCAACCCGGGTTTAGGTTTAAACATTTTCCCACTTAACACTTTGACCCGTCTGGAAGTTGATCTCACCTGTATTAAGTTGTGAAAGATGAATGTCAAAGCTTTTGATGGGTCACAAAGGGATACCGTGGGGAAATTGATTTGGATATACTGGTTGGCCCTACCACATTTACCATTACTTCCAAGTTATGGACATCCCAGCTTCGTATAATCTGTTATTTGGGCGACCATGGATACATGCCGTAGGAGTAGTTCCTTCAACCTTGCATCAATGTTTGAAGCTCGAGTGAGATCACCAAGAGGTCATGGTACACGGGGATGAAAGTCATCCTATCTATGTTGCTCCCACTATCCCAGCCATTGAAGGTAGAGGAGGTTTGGATGGGAGAGTTTCCACACTCTAGAGCTTGTTGGTGTCATCGAAGAAGGAAGATGGTTGAGTGAGAAAATTCTGAGTATGCTGTTGTGGTTAGGTTTTGAGCTAGGCAGGGGCCTTGGGGTCAGATTACAAGGGATTGCAGAACCTCTGCGTGTGGCTACATACAAAACTACTTTTGGATTAGGGTACCAACCCACTGCCGAGGAGCTGAATAATTAGGAGTATCCTCTGGGGAGAAGAAGTTTCTTGTTGCCAAACCCATTGCCTTCACTTCAGCAACCTTTCATGTCTAATGGTTTTCTTGATATCAAGCGGGCCAAGAAGATGATATGCTGCTCAGTTTGAGGAATCTGTTCTTGGAGGGGCCGAATGAGGGTAGTTTTCATGCCATTATTGATGAGGAGGAAGGAGGGGCCCCCACTACAGGGAGCTGGAGCTCAAAGAGGGGTCGCCAATTGGACAACCACTCCATCCAGAGCTCACCGAGAATCTGGGTAGATTAAAAGGATCAATTCTTATTGTTTTAAAATAAAATATTTATTTTTTGAAGTCGTTAAATTCACTATACTATGTAAAAATTTTGAGCAAGATTTTCAATTAATAAAATTATTTTCCTTTCATATATTTGATTAGTGGTTATATTTATATTTTCAGCATTTCTAGTATGAACTTGTTGAATCTAAGGCCATGGCTTTTAATGAAACTATACGACATAACATAGGCAACTCATTAGAAGCCGAAAAGGATGAGGTACCAGCTGAAATTGTCAGAGAGGTAGAAGAGTTTGAAGACAATCCCAAAGAAAATCTGACAGAGACCAAGGTAGTAATCCTGGAAGATGTAGAGACGCCCAAAGAGACTCGAGTCAGCACTCATTTGCCGAAAGATGATATTGGGGAGTACATTGAGTTTTTGAAAGAATATAAGGACGTCTTTTCCTGGGTCTATGTCGATATGACTGGACTCAGCCATTCCATAGTAGTGCATAGGTTTCCTACTGATCCATCATATCCTCACATCAAGCAAAAGACGAGGAAGTACAAACCTAACATGAGTTTGAAAATTAAGGAGGAAGTGACTAAGCAGATTGACGCTGGAATCCTTAAAGTGGTGGAGTATCCTACTTGATTAGCCAATATCGTGCCAGTGCCAAAGAAGGACGGAAAGGTCAGGGTTTGTGTGGATTATAGGGATCTCAACAAAGCCAGCACTAAAGATGACTTTCCGCTGCCGAACATCCACATCCTCATTGATAACTGTGCCAAGCATGAGACACAGTCGTTTGTGGCTTTCTTCGCTAGCTATCATCAGATCAGAATCCATGATGAAGATGCTGAGAAAACTGCCTTCCTTTTGCCATGGGGTATATATTGCTACAAGGTGATGTCGTTCGGGTTAAAAAATGTTGGAGCCACCTACATGAGGGTCATGACCATTATCTTCCACAACATGATCCATAAGGAGATTGAGGTTTATGTTGATGATTTCATTATCAAATCAAAGAAAAGTTCAGATCATCGGGCCGACCTCAGAAAGTTCTTCAATAGACTGCGGAAGTATAATCTGAAGCTAAACCTGGAAAGTGTGCATTTGGTGTTCCCGCGGGAAAATTGTTGGGATTTATCGTCAGCCGTCGGGCTATTGAGTTAGATCCAACTAACATCAAAGCCATCTAAGAGCTCCCACTACCGAAAAGCTAGAAGAAAGTCATGATCTTTTTGGGGTGACTGATCTTGGGCATAATTACGTGCCCAAGTGTTATTTTATAACTTAATTTAGTCGAGTTTGTCAATTTAATTAATTATATTCTCATGTGATTTTGTATATTTATGTGCATAAATTAACCAATGTGATTAGCCTTTGTTTGTAGGTATAAAATTCTAAGAATGGGTTAAATATGATTATGCACAAGCTAGGAGAAACATTGGAAAGAATTGGTGGAAGATCGCATGAAGATGGTATGAGAGGTGAACTGTCGGCAAGGGCAGCGTGTCGTGCAACACAATCTACGCGCTAGGCACCGTGCCACGCCATGCCGTGCGGCGCGCCAGTGGGCATGTCACGTTGTGCGTCACACGCGAGATGGGTCGTGCCACGCAGGGCATCGCGCATAGCCTGCGCCTATAACATGTAACTGCTGAGGTTTCCAGTGATGCTGCACATTTGTTCCGTGTCACGGAGCAAGATTGGTGCGACCAGGTCCGTGACACGGAGGCAGTTCATCCACAGCCAAAATTCCATTTTTCTCATTTTATATAAATAGGACACTTAGCTCCAAATCATTTATCACAAAATATTTTGAGAACAATGGAAAGGAGCGAAGGGAGAAAGGAAGAACTCTTCCTAGGGTTCAATAATTTTCATTCTCTTTTATCTATTCTTGTAAGTACTCTACTTGGATCATGTTTTTAAGTATTTGTACGAACATGAGTGGCTAAAGCCCTTCCTCTAGGGGTGAGGCCACATGATATGATTGTAAATGCATGAATTCTTCGTTGGTTTGAGTTTTTAGTTGTTGTTTTGTGTCTTGTATTCTCTTATTATTTTTTTAATGCTTGATCACCATGAAAACACACTCGTTAAGCTTAGGTAAAAGCTCGAAGGAGTAACCCTAGGCTACAGAATATAAGAGCAAGTTCTTATCTTTTCGATAGGATTATTTGTGATAGGATTGGAGTTAGGATAGAAATTATACCTAATTTTCCTTATTTGGTTATTAAAACGGGAAGAGCTAGGCAGGCTTAGAATTGTCACATCACCGTCATAAGTAGTTGTGAAGCTAAGTCGAGTTAAATGATTAAGTACGAGTCCATAATCAAGGGTACAAACTTCATAAACCACATCCGCGTAGTTAAATTGCTCATTAATTGGGACGTCACATCCTGCTCAACGATGTAGGTATGAGACTAGTTTGTTGTCTTTAGATGCTCGAAAGACCATAAACCATACATTTTAACTATTTGAGACAACAGTTGAAGTTTTCATACTCAAACCATTGTGAATTGTAACATTGCATGATTATCGAGGCGCAATCTGATTATGCTTGTATTGTTTCTGATTATTTTGTGATCACTAGACTTAATTAGAATTTTCAAAATTTATATAATAAAACTTGTGAAGATTAATCTAACACTTGAACTTGATAGTGCCGCTGAATTAGTCCATTCCTATTGGGTTCGACATCGGCTCACGAAAAAGGGCCATTGTATTGCAATACGACCACGGCTTGCGCATGAGCTGGGGCGCAAACACCGACTCAACTTCTGAGCCGTTTCATTTCCCAGTCAACTTGATTGTTGTGAGCCTATTTTTAAGTTTCTGAAAAAAGATGTTGCTCAGTGGACTCTGAATGTCAACAAGCTTTCAATAGAATCGGATTATCTATCAAAGCCTCAGTTTTAGTTCCACACCACAATAGGGAAGACCTCTACTTTTGTATCTGTCCATGCTATAAAATTCCTTTGGTTGTGTTTTGGGAAAACATGACGAGACGAGGAGAAAAGAGCAAGCAATATACTAATTATTTGAAAAAGTTCACACCGTATGAAGCTAGTATACATTGCTTGAGAGGACGTGCTGCGCTTTGACTTGAGGTTTGCTGAAACAGGCACTATTTGTCTGCCCATGACCTATCTGATCCAAAATGGATCCGCTGAAGTACATCTTCCAAGAGCCCATGCCGACAGGGAAGCTAGCTAAATGGCGAGATATTGTTAGTGGGTGACATTGTCATATGTAGCACGAAGCGGTAAAAAGGCAGGCCCTTGCAGATCATGACATTACAATGAGTATGAACCGTTGAAGACATACTTTCCCGACAAGGAGGTAGTATTTATAGGAGAAGATATTCTTGAAGAATATGATCGGTGGAGGTTGTTCTTCGATGGAGCGATCGATTTCGGGAGGAGTAGGTATTGGAGCCGTGTTGGTATCGAAACTAGACAGCATTACCCACCATAGCTAAGATTCTATTTCCTTGTACTAACAACATAGCTGAGTTTGAAGCTTGCATCTTGGGTATTATTGGTAGTCGACATGAACATGAAGTCGTTATTGGTAATTGGAGACTCGGATTTTTGATGCATCAAGTGAGGGGAGAATGGGACACGAAGAACATAAAGAGCTTGCCCTATCTGCACTGTGTGCAAGAACTGTGTAAGAGGTTTGACAAGATTGACTTCTAGCATGTTCCACTAGTATAGAATAAATTTGCGGTCATTGGCTACATTATCTCGATGATCCAACTTTATCCCGAAAAATTTTGATCCCATTCCCATTCATATCCATAAGCAGTCTGCTTATTGTTTCATGTTGAGGAAGAATCATATGGTGAGCCACGGTATGCGACATCAAAGTGTATTTGAAGAATGGAGTTATCCCACCAGGCTACAGAAGTGTTAAAAAGCGCATAGTTGAAGGTTGGCCAATCAATTTTTCCTAAACGGAGAAATCCTTTATAGGAGGATAACATGATTTACAGGATTCTTTGAGATGTGTAGACGCCAAAGAGGTAACAAATCTGATTGAGAAAATTCATGCTGGAACTTGTGGGCTTCACATGAATGGTTTTATTTTGGCGAAGAAGATTTTGAGAGTCGGTTACTTCTGGTTGAATATGGAGATGGATTGTATAAAATACGTGCAAAGGTGTCATCGGTGTCAAACACCTTGGATGTAATTAGAGCTCACCCCGATGAGCTTCCAAGCCCACTGTACGAGTTCGCCTTGGCCGTTTGCAGCTGGGGAATGAATGTCATCGGCCCCATTGAACCTGCAGCATCCTAATGGACATAGATTCATCTTGGTTACAATTGACTATTTCACCAAATGGGTTGAACCTGCTTCGCACAAGTACGCAACAAAGAAGGTGGTGGCAAATTTTGTTCGATATCATCTTATTTGCGATTTAGGGTGCCGAGTCTATCATTATCGATAATGGTGCCAATCTGAATAGTGACTTGATGAGAGCAACATGGCAGAAAGCTTCAAAATCAAGCACACCGCAATTCTACTACATATAGGCCCTGCAGATGAATGGAGCCGTGGAGGTTGCGATTAAGAGCATCAAGAGGATATTGCTCAAAGATGATCAACTATAGACACTGGCATGAGAAGTTGCCCTTTTCTTTGTTGGGATATCATTACACTCTTCGAACGTCATTTTTTTTTTTGGGCTACGCCTTATATCTTTGATATTGGTAATGAAGTGATGCAGTTGAAGTAAGAAATTCCTTCCTTAAGGATTATCCAAAGCAGAACTGAGGGATGCAGAATAGGTATGAAGCAAATTTAGCAGTTAGTCCATACATGATCTGTCATGGTCAACTATCGAACGGGATGACTAAGGCCTTTAATAAGAAAGTTCGTCCAGACTTTTCACACTCGGGAAGTTGGTTTGAAGTAGATTTTTTCACACACCAGGAGTGACCAAAGGAAAGTTCACTAACTGGCAGGTCCATGGTCCACAGAGTGCTGATAGGGGAGCACTTTATCTTTGTAGAGATGGATGG
The DNA here is from genome assembly GCA_018107945.1 of Datura stramonium. NCBI lineage: Eukaryota > Viridiplantae > Streptophyta > Magnoliopsida > Solanales > Solanaceae > Datura > Datura stramonium. The sequence continues at coordinate 30,969 of JACEIK010004269.1, forward strand.
TGAAATGCGGCCCAAGCCTATCAGCTCGAAGTTGTTGCAAAGATACTATGGAGAAATGGAGTTTTCGTTGTACTTTGCTTTGTAATGAACTATGTTGGACCTAATTCCCGTTTAAGAGGAATACGTAGGCGTCCCTGTGGGATCAGGCATATCATAATAAAATCTTCTACTCCCCTTTTATTGAAAGGGTCTCGGCCTTCTACCAAGTTTTCTATGATGATATGACTAATGGTTGTAAAAGGGGAAGAATTTTGAGAGGACTGCAAAATTCACAATATTCTAAATCATGAGAAGTATGTATCATGTTCTACACTGAGGAGGAAATTTGCAGAAGGATCTCAAAATTTTGTCACGTTAATTCAAGACAAGGGTTTGATTTTCCAAAAGGGCGTTGTATGGTTTTAAAATATTTCATGGCCTATGATTTAGCAACTAGATTTTTCTTGTATATATTTCAACTTTTACTTTATTTCAATTATTTTCAAAGTATGCCTTTTATTTAAATCTTATTTGAGCGTATATCTGGATGGAGTTTAACAACAGGTGTCCAGCAGAATAGGAAGTTACAAGCAGTGTGCGAGATCAACCTCCCTTTATAAACTAATAATTTTCTTTGAATCTGACTTAAAAATATAAGGCAACAATGGAGGACATCTAGTCATAAAGTGACAAGAACTAAGTCATTCTCCCTTTGTGCCCCTATCTATATCTTTCTGGTCTTTCATTAAGAACTCTACAATTCTGATTCGCCCGATAATTTTGAGCCATATTTGCATGATTGAGCCCGTAATTGCATTTGTTGTTGATATCTGAGCGCGTGATATACATGATATATGAAATTTAAGCAACTATTGCATATTCGATATATGAGCCCGTATTTGCATATTGAGCCCGTGATATACATGATGAGCCCGTGATATAGCATTTTGAGCTGTGATATACTGGCTTCCGCTATCGCATATTAAGCCCGCTATTGCATTTTAAGCCCGTGATATACGATTGAGCACAATATTTGCATGTTGAGCCCGTTATTACATTTTTTATCATGTTATTGCCATTTGAGCACTTTGATGCCATTTTATACATTGATCTCGTATTTGCATGTTGAGCCGTTATTACATTTTTTGGCACATTGTGCATTCGAGCATGTGTTGCATTTTTGAATGCGCTATCGCATTACGAGCCCTTCATATACATTTTTGCCTGCGATATACATGATTGAGCCCGTACTTGCATTTTGAAGCCCATCGTATGCATGTTGAGCCCATGTGCATGTTTGAGCCGTGTGCGTTTAAGCCCGTATTTGCATATTCGATAAACATACGAGCCCGTATTTGCATTTAAAGCACATGATATATATTGGGCCCGTATTGGCACTTTTAGCCCGTTATATGCATTTTGAGCCCGTTATTTGCATTCTGAGTCCGTATTTGCATTGTAAGCCTTATGATTTATCTGTCTTGGGCACAGATATTAAGATACCAATTGAGTTATTTAGGCCCTCGAATAATTTACTTTCTTTAAATTATCTTTCTTCTCATCTGAAGCGTCATGAAGTGCGAAGGCATTGTTTCATGACCTGCAAACATCATGTCATGGTCTAAGGATTTGCACTTCGTTTATCATGTTCCTAAGGTGTCATAATTAAAGAAATCATATTTTCATAGCCTGCGGACATCATTTCATGGCTTAAGGGTTTATTTTCTTCTTATCATGTGCTCCTAGGCGTCTATTAAGGTGTCATTTTCATAGCCAGCGAGACATCATTTCCTTGCCCTTGAATTTATTTTGCATATCATGGCCCAAGACATCATGGCTTAAAGGGAACTCTCATCTTCTAAAAATTTGCATCATGTTTAATTTTTATATTAGTTTATTTGAAGTGTTTGTTCTTACTATGCTTTAATTGTTTTGCCTTACGTGAATACCGAGTTGAACAAGCCAAGATAGGGACACATCGCTATTTTCCAACTTATCTGTTCTATCGCATTTTTCGAACCATATTCCCACCTGTTCATTTGCAATCTATTCTAAACTTTGTCAATTCATGCTACCTCCATCTTTTATTCAAGCATCGTATTACCAATTTCTTTTAGGAATTTCGTTCATCTAGAACTACACGCGGCTTGACCGATTCTTCTAAACTAGAGATATGTAGGAAGCTTGATGCCAAAGTTTTGGCCACACAATTTTCCACAACTCTTATTCCCTTTAGATTTATTTACATTGAGATCATTCCTCGATGGGACAAATTAGCTACTAGAGTCTTATTCTTTGTTTACCAATTCATCCTTCATATTTTCGAGAAAACAAGGGCGATTGTTGACACCCAATTTTGACCTCCTACGCCGTATCTACTTGCTTATACATTTTTTTAAAAAAAATTCATATTCATAATATTTAATAATTGATTATCATAACTCTCTCAAATCTTGCATAATTATTTCAAATTAAATGCTTATTTACATTTAATTTCAATTTATTAATTTTATATTTTTTATATTGTTTGTTTTTTGTTTTTGGGGTTTTTTTTTTTTTATAAATTCTTAATTTAAATTTTATGACTTTTTACTTATGATATAACTTTATTTATATTTTAACAATTATTTGCATAATATTACTTAAATTTTATAAACTATTTACGTAATATGTGCTTGATTCTACTTAAATTTTATAAATTATTTATGTTGATAAAAAGTTTATATAATTTTTGATAAATTAATTTATTAGTATTTTTCTATTTATTGAATTATTTATAAATATAATATTTTTATTAATTATATATGACCAATCTTAAATTTTCTCAATTTATTTAAAATTTGGCCACTTTTCACTTAATTCCTACCAATTTCAGCTTATTTTGCAAATGCGGTCACTTTTCAAAATTCAATTCAATTTTTTTCAATTAATCTCTACCCATCAACCCATTTACCTATCTGCACGACCCGCCTAATAGCCCATGACCCAACCAGAAACCTAAGATCTCATCCTGGTAATCCATCATTTAATCTAGCAGTGAAATTAAACCTAACCTATTTTTCTTAAATAATCCCATTCACCCCAAAATCCTAAATCTAACCTCATTTTCCCTCATCTGCACTGCGTCGCGGCTTGCCTCTCCCTCTCTTCTCGTCTTCTCCATGGTTCCCGGCCCGAACCGCAGGAAACCACCCATCTTTCTCCATCTCCCTCAGACTTCCTCTTCTCCATCACACAAACTCTAGACAACCTCCATTAATTAAATAAAACCACCAGACCTCTTCTCTCAACCTCGTCGTTTCACCATTAATTTTGGACAACGTGGTGGGGAGAACTTCAAGCCTTTTGCCATATCCCGCGAGATCTACCTATTTTCTTCTTTGTTCTTGACCAGACAACGCGGACAGCCACAAAACACCATAAATTAGCCATCCACTTGACCTCTCTTTTTCCCTTTCATTTCTTCTCTCACGATTGCATACCCCGGGACGGTGTCGCACCACCGCATCTTCCCTCTCACCTTCTTTTCGCCATTAACACGAGATCCACCAAAAAACCTCATCTCTCCTTGACACCACTTCCATTTTACTTGAAGCATTAACCACCACCCAATCTCCTCTCTTCCTTTTTCTTCCCTCTCAAATTACTAAAAAATACTCCAATAGTACTGTAGCCATTTTGATGGACAACGTCGGTTTTTAGCCAAATTGTTAGACAAAGGTCATGAAATATGTCGCGTCGGAATTAAAAAACCAATGGACAACATTAGATATTACCAACGGACGTCCATCGGTTCGGTGAATTTTAATTTCATGGGTTCTTAAAGTATGCAGCCAAGGAAAATAAATTAGATGGACATAGAAGTGAATAATATTTAAATATTAATTAATTTTTTAAAATATAAATTAAAAATTGCACAGCTTGGTGTCCATCGGTTATGTTCTTAGTTTTAAAGACATGCAGGCAAACACGATCGATTGTGTCAGTTTTGGGTTTCTTGTGGTATGTATTTGTAGAAAACCGGTTACCTATGCTGTCAGGTCGGTTTTATCAAATACACCCGACAGCGAAAGCTGCAATTTCTGCATTCTCACCTGTCATTAAAAAATCAATTCAATTTGACTAAATCAATGATAATTAACATGAATTCTAAAGAACAAGGAACATCAATAACATATTAATTATGGAATTAAAGCGTCAAAAACAACACAAATATCACACAAAATTATCGACAAAGTTTAAAATATAAATATATACAAAGTTTGTTTTCAATTTATAATAATCCTAACAACTAGGTGTCTTATCGACATTTCATCATCTATCGAAAATACTTCATCATCCGAAGAAGGAGAACGGGGAATGTCGTCCGCATTCCACTAGCTAGGTACATTCACTTGTGCTTGAGCCTCGGGCGGTATGATAATTACTCCTACTCTACAATGTGTGTGCGGCATCTGCCTAGGCACGCGTGAAACATTCAATCTTCTCGATATTTAAAAACGATTTGAACACCATCAAGCTGCCTCGGCCTAGGCTAGAAGAGCCAATATCTTCTTCCCAGTGAATCCATCGAACTGGATTTCTAGATCCTAGGTCATAGACTCTCCCCTTTTTCATCCCCCGGGCACTTTTTCAGTCAAATCTGGGTAGTGACATCGGGGCCAGTTGGGTGAGTCGGCCACCTAGGGCTTCTTGAGTTTGGTGGCCTCAGACAAGGCCGATGATAATCCATCTGCATAATTAAAAAAAGTTAATTAGTATTATATGGTTGTTCAAATTAAACTTAGCATATTACTATTTATATAATATGTATGAATCCATAATGCATAGGCTTGTTCAACTCTTTGTTGACCATGTGTCGGCCTTCGGACTCATTCTTCTTCTTTACGTGGGTAGCTCGAAATAGCTTCTTAAAGAATAGGGTCTGGCAATTTTTTGGCTTTGCAAACAAAATGTAAATAAGTAAAACAATATATAAATTTAATCAAATTTAATTTATATATAAATATTGAATATAATAATTACTTACCAATTCTCTAGCTATCGTCCCTTGGCTCTCACCTAGGAACCACCTTTCCACTTCACTCTTTGCCTTCTTCGCATGTTCACACTTTGCCTCAAATTCAGGCGTTTTCCAATATTCCTGAAGCGCCTCAAAAAGATGAAATTGTAGCATCCATACAGCCTCTTGTTCTTTAATCTCGCATCCTATGTGTCCGACATCCATGAGCTGCTTTCCTACCGTAGTTCGTGGTCCTCTTATCTCATGTTGGTAGCCAAGTACACAATTAATACGTAATCAAGAATCAACAGTGTTATGATATATAATAATCATGGGTCAAAGAACTTTTATGAAATAATAATTCATTTTATATACCTTAAACTCATTAAACATGTCTGTCGAGCCAGGATGTGGTATTTCGGATCCAACTTGGATAAGGTCGATCATGTAACTCTAGATCTTCCTTAGATGATTTCCGTCCTCTTTTCCCGAGATGAAACCTATAAAAATGAAAATCAACATGTCAAGTCATAAATATAAAATTAAAATTAAATATTGTAATCTAAAATCAAAAATAAAATCAAACATCCGAGATCCGTCAAACACGATCACCGGTCTACCGAGTATGCATCTGGTTGTGGCTCTCCAGTGCCGATGTTAGTGCTAAGTGCGGGGTGGTGGTGCTGGTGCGGAGTGTCGAGTGTTGGTGATGGTGCTCTATTTGATTGGGTCAATGGTGGAGTACTAAAAGCACCTTGTGGGTAGTCGGCGCTATCTCTCTCTAAGTCATAAGCCGGTCATGTAGGAGATGATCCAATCGGGGAAGGAGATGCTGATGATGAATATCAAGTATTCGTGGTGGACGGATGCAGGTGTAGGCATGAAAGTGTGAGAAGTAGAGAATGAAGGCGAGAGATGAATGTTTATGCCCCGGTACATAGAACATAGGGCCAGGAGGTGGAGAAGAATGTGTACGTTAAGTAGATGAAAGGCTGCAGAGCAGCACTAGAGTCTAGTGGTCTCCTATGTATTTTCTACTACTCTCCTCGATTTACCACTACCCTTACTAGTTTGACCTCAATTACCTGACGACATACGCATATAATTTAATGTTATATTATAATTAAAATAATAATATAAGTATTAGATATAATAATTATAAAAAATTAATTACGTTACTTGCTAATCATAATTCTCTCATTCTTCCTCATCACTTATTTCATAATCATGATTTGATTCTTCTCCCTCACTTGGTTCATTTTCATTATCTAATTCATCCTCAACATTTCCACTTTCAATTATCACATCATCATCAAAAACTTCTTACAATATGTGTTGGGATGTTCTAAACCGTTCTAACTCCAGCATCCACAATTTGATGAACAACTCTCAAATTATTTTCGTCGCCACATCCAGCAAATTATAAATCCTCGACCCACCGGGGCTTGGTCTTTATAACCACCACGCCCCATCCTTGTCTCTCTGGAGGATGTGGAGCATAATACACACAGCAGCATTTTTGTGCAATGATGAGAAAAGAATTGTATCGGTCATACTTTCTGGTGTGCTTAACCGGATATATTATGCTTTTGATTAACCTAATAACTATATTTCATGGATCAAACCACTTACAACGAAATAGTACTATCTTTTTCCTTGGCCATCCGGCATACCTAACTTCTATTATCTCTCTTGTATCATACCATAATAATCAAAAGATTGGCCAAGTTAAGCATATATATAATTTACAAGTAATCTGAAACAGGCTTTCCTATACTGAGAGTAAGGCAGGGCATACCTGTCAGCGTGGCACGATCTCTTTGTCTATTAGCTAATAAATAATATAATATATATATATATATATATATATATATATAACTAGCAGGACCAATACCGACCCCCATAATGGGAAGGTGCCAGCCAACAAACAATCTATATACCCCTACCCGGGTCAAAACCATCAAACAATAAGTCACTCCTCTCAACTAATACGAGCACCTCCTAGGCCCCCTGGGGTCTCCGGCTCGGGCTAAGGCCTACGACCAAATAAATAGCGTGTCTAAGCTCGGAGGACTCTGTCTTTGTAAACTGTAAACTGTAACTGTGTCACCTTCTATAATCTGTTCCCTGGGCGCAAACACTTGCACAACAGGGTAAACTGTCTTGCTATGCTTCGTCTGACGATATGGGTAGTGCTCCATCCCATCTTTGTCCTACTGCGGACGGCATGCCACTCCTTCGAGTGACGTATCCCCACCCTCACGGTGGGTCGACACGATTACCAGCAGGGCGGCGAGGACGCTCAAAGGATGCCCTCATAACACAAACAAGTCTCAGCAATTAATAATCATATAGCAAGCATGTTTGAGCGAAAATACTATATGTATTCGATTTCTCATTACGAACTCTTTTACGTGTTATCTTGATTCTCATCTTGAATTATGTTATCTGGGATATCATGTTTGTACGGCTATATTGTATCTGAAGTTATCTGACTGTCTGACTATACTTTACTAACCTTTATTCTGAACATATATCATAATATTATAAACATACTTAACAAGCTCAAAACACGCTTGCTAAACTCATCTTTGGACCCAATTCTTGACTTCTGAATTCTTTCTTCTATATTTCACGCTATCTACTGTACTATATTACTAACTTGCCGAAGGAATTAGCTTTACACACCTTCGCTTCGAAGTTTCCGACCTTGGCGTAGTTAGACGTACTTTTGCTATTTCTCCCAAGCTGCATTCATATATATATCACATTAGAATAAATACACTAATATTTCGGAAAACATCACTTTCGATATATATATATAGCCCAATTTGGCTTATCGAAAAAAGCAGTCGAGAAAACTCGCTATTTCTCAAAAGTCCATGAGAATGCTCATTTTAAGGCTAGGGTATATTGACACTAATTTGGAGCAATTCCACTTACCTTAGCTCGGGAGCACGACGATTTTTCGGCAGAATTTCACAAAACTAAATTCATAGGAATGCTCCTTCTTCACTTCATCTCGATTATACGAGATTAATTCGAGTTTGGAACGCGTTTAATAGCATAATCGGAAGAAATTGTCCAAAACCTCGTGCTCCCTCTGTTTTCCCTCGACCTTCTTTTGGAAATTATATGAAATGTAACTTTAAAACCGAAGTGGAGGGGCTTATATAGTGGGACCTATAAGTCGCATTCGGGAATGTGATTTACATGTCACCCAATCTGGAATCTCGATTATAAGTCGCATTTTGCCTTGCGGCAACGCCGACTTGTGTGAGTCCGATCTTTCTAGGGCCTTTTATAGCATGTGGCATTCTAAAACTCTTAACCAACATGCCGAATAGGCCATCTATGTTAAATTTTGAGGTGTAACATTGAACATGTTTGCTATACGTGATTATTGTTTGTTGAGACTGTTGTTGCACTATGAGGGCACCCTTAGAGCGTACTCTCGCCGCCTGAGTTAATAGCTATGTCGACTACGCCCGCCGGAGGTGAGGGATACGTCACTCAAGAAGTGGCATGCCGTCCAGCGATGGGACAGATGGGATGCAACATTCCCATATCAGGTTGATTAGCATAGCAATATAGCTTACCTTGTCGGCGCTTGCGCCCGCCGAGCCGGTCTGAGATACGAGATATGAATCTGAATCTGATTACGGTTTATAGATATAGGAGTCTATGGGACTCGAGAAACGGTCTCAGAGGCCATGGCCCGAGCTGCAGACTCAGGGGGCGGTAGAGGTGCTCTCATAGTTAGTAGGCGAGGAGTGGGTGATTTATTTTAGATGGTTTGACGTTGGGGGTATATAGAATGTGTGTTGGTTGGCACCTTCCCGACTTGGATCTAGAGTTAGGGCAGCAGGAGCACCCAGAGTGCTTAGGCTCAACTTGATCTAGCAGTTCAAGTCCCAGTAAGGCACAAGTGCCAATCATACTGAGGTGGGACGTGACAATTTTATTGTGGTGTTCCTCGGCAGGAATAATAGAGATGTAATTCCACAATCGATAAGTATTTAATGAATTAGTAGAAAGGTATTCACCACCATGATCAGATCGTAATGATTTAATATATTTATCATGTTGCTTTTTCATTTCTTGTAAATTTTTTGAACTTGTCAAAGCATTCAGATTTATGGTGCAGCAAATAAACATATCCATATTTAGAGTGAGTCATACATGAAGGTCACAAAATATAAAACCTTAACCACCTCTTTCTTGTATATTCATAGGATCACATAAGTTAAGTGAATTAAATTCCAACTTATCCTTAGCTCTATTTCCTTTGGGGAAAAGGTATCTTGAGATCATTTTTCCTTCTATGGGATTCCACATGTTAGCGGTGCCTCCACTTTCAATGAACTCAAAGTCAATCAGGAGGTAGATTTATATGACTTAGGCATGGACGCAAGTGCCATAAGTAAGTTTGACTCAATTCGGAAATATATTTTCTTTTATTGAACAGATTAATATTATTTAGTTCCTTTGGTTGCAACAAATCAGGGAATGTTTCATGCAAATAGATCATACTCTAGCAGCGGTATAGATAAATGCTTGTTAAATTTGATAATAGCATAATTATTACCAAAATATGTATAGCAACATCAGATCAATTTTGAAACTAAAGCAAATTCCCAACTAATAGAAGGGTACATGAAGAACATCTTTTAAATCTAAAACTCTAGAACTACTAAAAGAAATACTAATAGCCTACTAAAGCTAATGTTGGTGCTGGTTTGCCATTGGCTTGAAAAATGCAAATTTCATTCTCACTTAACCGTCGGTTTCCGAAATCTGCAAAGTGCGGACATAATTAGTGGCTCCCGAATCTACATCCCGGGCATCATAGAAACAGCCTCTAAACAAAGTATCAGCAGCATTTAAGTAAGAAGAATTACCTTGCTTCTTCAATTTAGCCGGTAGTCGGAGAGCATTTGCTTCTTGTGATGCCCAGGGCCTCTTGCAATGATAGCACTTACTGGCTTAGCCACACCACCATTTGCAACTCCATATGCCTTGCAAGATCTCTTTTTTTTGTCCGCCTTTTCGGCTTATATAGAAGAAGGAGCTCTCTCAACATTCAATGCCAAAACAAAGGCTTGTTGTTTGATAATGGACTCGACCAGCTTGCAGCTTATTCAACAATTTAAGCTAAAGCGGATCCATTTTGTTCATGTTATAGTTTCAAGCGGAATTGCTGAAAACCTCAGGCAAAGTCTGCAAGATCATCTCAACTTGAGATTCCTTATCAATTTTAGCTCCAAGGATTTCCAGTTCATTAAGAAGACTTAATCATTTTAAGAGCATGATCCTTCACGGACGAACCTTTAACCATTTTTGTGTTTTAAAGGGATTTCATGGTTGTCTACTTTGCAGCACAATTATACTCACCGAACGTCTCTTTGAGACTTTCAAATATATCAAAAGCGGGTCCCATAGACTGATGTTGTTGTTGCAAAATATTCTATATTGAGGCAAAGAATGTAACATCGCGTCATCTCGTGGCCTTAACCCATTTTTCATAGGCTTTGATTTGGTCACGGTGGCATTCTTAGGTTTTAGGGGCATTCCTCAACCAACACAAAAATTATACCCTTCGGCGGTTAGGAGAAGTATCAGATTTCTTTTCTAGTCAACATAATCTCGGGCCCTCTAACTTGTTTTCTTTTAAAAGATTAAGAGGTGAGAGGATTGAGCAGAAGTCATCATTAATCCAGGTGAAGATAAAAAATTAAATAGATCATTAAGCATGCTGCAAGAATATTTAAATTCATGCAAACACATAACACATAGAACCATGCATATTGAATGGCGGTTCGATAGGAAACAACCATTCATGCAAATTATGCGAGTTATGACGGATGTTTACCCACGTAAATCAAAAACATAAACTAACTCGGTTGGAGAGTAAAGTGCATATTTAAGACATATATCATATAATGCTTAAATCTCTGTTTCATTGAACCAACATGCTGTAACTCATTTGGAGAGTTAATACAAGTTTTCAACAACATGAGACAAGCAAACAATAATCATGTGAATATTTGATGGAAAGAAGACTAATGTCAACATGTAAACCCATTGCATTACTGTTATACACCAATGGAGACCATAAAGATTGAACCTTACCACCATTGGTTGTGAGAAACTAATTTTTCTCAATTTTTAATTATTCACAAAACTGAAAAATGCCAAAAATCCATCAAAATGACTCGAATGGCAAAAAAAACGGCGTTAATCCACGGCATATCGGGTGAGTATTTCTCAGTGGGTCGTTTTCAATGAACCTACCAAATTTGGGTCAATTGGAGTTCTTCATAATATGAAAAACTCCAAAATCAGCAAGAATCATCTGCCGCGCCTCGAGGCATGCGCGTGGCCCAGCACTGCATGCGACGACGCGCCGCGCGGCTCGGCAGCATCTCGCGCGACCTGGCAGCTTAAAATTGTTTTTTGTTTCACAAAACATATAATAAATTATTTATAAAACAGTTTTTCAAACACAAAAATCATTAAAACACTCGTTTTCATCTATGATACGATTCATGCATTCATGTGTACTACAAAAAGACAATATATATAACAATCTTTTTCTTAGATTTTTAAATATCTAGAGTACATATAAGTCGGCTTGTGATGTCAATTCTTAGAACATGCGCGGTGGAATCAGCATAAATTGAATTAAATATCTTACATGAATCACTAGATAACATGTGAATTAGATTACGAAATGCTAACCTCTTGAAACTTTCACACAAACGTCCAATTAACTCTCAGAGTGCAGTCTTCTCGCACAGGAATAATTTTAAGTAGGGAATACTTGTGGGCAAGTACCTGACTCTCAGAAAATATTATCTTTTCAAGGAAAAGCCTGTCTTATAATCACATTTTTAAGGTGTAAAACCTTAATCCCAAAGCATTATAGGATTCCTACTTTCCTTGATATTCACCATTTTCAAAGAGAATGAAACCCAAAACGTTTACTACTTACCTTTTATGAAGTTGTCAAAATCTTGTAGGATTTTGCTGCTTCCAAATAGGTTTCTTCCTTTTCAAGTTCTTTAATTAATGTGATTATAGCGAGACCACATATTTAATTAGTAGGCTTCCAATTATGGTATTAATTCAAAATAATGAATGAATTAACCTACCATAATAAATCTGAATTATTTCACTAAAAATTCGTAATTGCACTCCTCGGTATAATTTTAAAATCGATCATTAAACTATTATTTAACTCCCATGTTAAGATTAGGATACCAACCAATCAAATTAAATTTGAACTATTTAATTCATTGATCAATTTAATCCTTTATTCAAACACTTAACTTATTTCATGTGAAGGATGAGATTGGCATTTTGTTTTCACATGAAACCTTAGAATCAATCATAAAAGGGCATCATCAATCTCAAGGTGAGACATGGATTCCATCAACTAACTATTATTTCACAAATATCATTTGTCATCATCCAACCTATTGGGAACATTTTAACTTCATGAAAGAGTTTCACCCTTTGGATAGATCAAAACAACAAGCAAATAATCCTTAATAGTATATAAGATTAGAAATTATAAGTATACTTTTAATGATCTAGAGAATTTATTTTACTAAGTCAGACAAAATATGTTTCTCTACTTGGTCCGTTCAATACATACAAAATGTACTAACTTTAAAAGTTGGAATAATACCATTCTCAAGATAAATTATATTTAATCACATTACACTGCAATCCTTTAGATGAATTCATCCAATGTTTTCATTTTAGGCGCGAACATATATAGACTTTATACTTATAAAAACTGATGATTTAATCTTCTATGTATAAGCTACACTCTACACACCAAATCATCTAAAAAATATAAATAAAGGACGCACATGCAAAAATGATCTATTTAAAATAAGACTTTATTAATCCAATAAATAAAATAAAGTCTCATAAAGCGAAACATTAACACTATACTAAACCGCATGGTTAATAGTATATCCTAACAAAAAAGACTAACGACATTTTGCTAAAAGCATTCGTACTTGCCTATATCCTTATTAAATATTTTAAAAAAATTTAAAGTTCCTATATGAAAAGTATCAATCCTATGTATTTAAAGTCTATTACATTGACGTGAGTTGAATACAAAATAATTTAAATAGTTTGAACTCCTTTTCATGTGTACAAACTCTTATCAAGATTAATTTTACTTATTATTTTATCATGTGATTATTAAGCAAATAAATTGTGCACCAAAAAAATATAAAAAATATGTTAAAATTGATAATATTAACAAAAAATGAAGCAAAGAGAAATTATAAAATACTCATAATATGTTAATTTCATATTTAATCAATTGACCTACATATTATTAATAAAAAAACTATTGAAAGAATATAAGACTTTTAGGACTATATTTTAAATGCTATTGAATTATTATAGAAAGTAGATTCTCAATTTATGAAAATTCAAAATCTTTTACTTCAAGAAAGAAGTTTCTAAATATGGAAGATTTTTATTTTTCTTCTATAAATTATTTACTAATATTAGAATATCATGAGTTCCAAATAAGCTAAGACCCCCTAGAAGATTCATGTTAATTTGGTTCATCATTCCAATTACCAAAATATTTATGGCAAAATTTTCAATTTCAAAATTTTAAAAATTAGGAAAAGATTTTTATATTTCTTCAATACGTTATTTGTAACATTAAAACAACATGGGTTCAAAAAAAAACCACACGAACTATGTCCTTATTATTTCAATTATGGAAATATTTAATAGCCATTTTTGTTGATTTTAAATTTTTATAAATTTTAAAAATAGTAGATGACAAATTTGTCTTTTTTTATTTGAAGGAAAAAAAGCTCAATCAACATTTGTAAGAGCCTTCACACTTTTAATATAATTGGTTTGTTACGTGCATTGAGCGTGTGCATTACATTAATTTGTAAATTATATGTAAGAAAAATATATAAAGTTGAAGATTGAATCCAAAGTTCACGACAAAGTTTATGAAGAAAATTATGAGATAAAATTGGACAAAGTTGATGGATAAAATTTTTAATAATTAGACTATAAAATTAATTAAGTTTAATTATTATTTTGATATTCTCTAATATATTTAAACTTTAAAATCAACTAAATAATATGTTTTAAATCATTCTTTATTTAAAATATATAACATAATAATTTTAAATTAAAGAAGTATCCAAAATAAATAAGGAAATCTATGGACAAGATCATATCTAGACTTAGGAGTTGTTATTTTTTTTAATAAAACCAAAATCACAATATAAAAAAATTCAAAAACACAATCAACAATTTTAACTTTTCTAAATATTTTTAAAATTTATGATATAAATGATTTTGTGTGTAAATATTTTTTACTTTTAATACTCAATTATTGAAAAGTATAGCACAAACTTTGTGGCCAGTAAAAATATTAAGTTTAATGGTTAAAAATATGTATATGTATGTATGCATGTATGTATGTATGTATGTATATATAATAGATAATAGATTCAAACATATATGTAAAATACTCTGAAATATAAATAGAGAATATAATACAAAAAAATAATTATTTACCACTTTGTCAACTAATTATAGTCATTCGCGTGCCTTTCTTTGTTTCCTTTTTATACTTTTACCAATCCAACTCAATTACTAAGACTTTTATTATCCAATGAAAATTATACGCCTTAAGTTGTCAATTGGTACAATTTAGCTCATGAAGATCCTTTCTGATTTCATTGCAAGATTATCTAAAATAAATTGCGCACAAGAGTTATAATTATAATAATTTATACTTTTATAAAAAAGAATTATTTTTATGAGATGGGAAGATTACTTTACTGAATAGAAGAAACTTGCACACATATATGAGTAGATGAAGAATGTTAATTGCAAATAACATAAATAACATAAATTGAGTTGCATAAAAATTACTATTGTCTTTTCAAATTAGCAACATGAAAAAATCACAACATGAAAGAAGAAGAAGATGATAGATTAACACAAAACAAACAAAGTTGAGATTGAATCAAAATGTTAATGTAGAAGAGCTATGAATTAAATCATGCATATAAATTAAAATTGTAATTTATTTTATTTTTTTAGTTTTTTAAATTTGTATAAATAGTTTAATATAAAAAAAAAAACGTAATACTTCATGTGTGTTTTTTAACATTTAAAGAAAAACAAACAAGAAACATAAATAAAGTATAAAAAAGAAAATTTATGACTTATTTTGTTATATTAAAATAAATAAAAAAATTAGTGACTTTAAAGAAAAGGAATTTTTATCAAAAAAAAACTTTAAAAATTATTCACCTAAGAAAGGAAAAATAAATTTTCATGATTGTAAGAAAAAGGAAAAAATAAATTGATGATGAAAATTTAGTGGATTGTATTTTTTAAAAAGAATTATACCTAAATAAGTGTTATGTCATAAATAAAAAATTTAATATATAGTAAAATAAGGTAATAAAATAATAATTTTTAAATAATAATTGTGTAAAAATAGTGAATGACAATTTTGTCTTTGAAATTTTTAATGAAGAATAAAATTCAATTAATATTTAAAAGGTCTTCACTTTAATATAAATATAAATATTGATAAATTAACCAAGCAGCGATGAGATATCTTTTCAATATCTAAAAGATTACTATTAGAATATATTGAGGAAAATATTTTATTTAAATTAAATTGCAATACATACAAACCTGTGTCAATCATACTTACTGTAAGTTTGTGAATCCCATTAAGTCAAACAAACCTCATTAAAATATAAAAATGGGAAAGCAGTGGATACATTGAAGCATTAGCTTGTTCCGTGCGATAAGCGCTGACAAATTGAAAAATATTCGGTTAATGTGTCAAATTAGGAAATTAATAATTAAAATTTAAAAATATTAATGATAGTCTTTCCTTTTTGTTCATTTTTCATGGACACCATTTGATTAAAAAAGAATCATTCACATCCCTTGTTTGTATCATCGATAATGCACAACATGGTCGCTATATTTTGCAAATCACGCGGATGCTCCATAAGTTCCCTTGCTTTCCCCATTAACCATACGGTTAATTAACCGCTCTACAACTCACTCCTCCCATGTATATATATATATATAAACTCTAAGCAAGATTAGTAATATTTTATTTAGTTTTTTGCATTTGTGCTTTTTGACATTCATGTCTGCATATTCATGTTGCTTCTTTGATCTTGTCTGCTTTTACTATCAACATTTGTTGCATATTCCCAAACACTTTCAGGTATCTTCATATATATTAATGTATTAGAGTGAGTTTATGAAGAGGTTTATTAAATAATTATGATGAACAAAATGATAGCAAGTAATTGTCTTTGGATTTAACTTATATACGGTGATAGTGTGAAGAATTTATGCACCGTCGGTGCATTTTAATCCTGATTGCTCAGTTGTTTATTAGATTTAGGTTACTAATTAGGAAGATGTAAACCGAGTATTTTTAGTGCCAAATGCCTCTATAACTCTTTTTGACAAGAGAATTTGGTTGGATTTTACTTTGATGTGGTTTTTTCTATCTTTGTTTGTATGTAAATTTATTCATGAATACATCTTCAAATACCAACTTATATAAATAAAATTGATCTTTTCATATAGTACATACGAGGATTCCTTGAATCTGTTCATCTTGATTCTTACTATCAACATTTGTTGCATATTCCCAAACACTTTCAGGTATCTTCATATATTAATGTATGTAAGTGAGTTTATGAGAGAGGTTTGTTAAAATAATTATGATGAACAAAATGATAGCAAGTAATTTTCTTATATGATTTGGATTTAACTTATATACAGTGATAGTGTGAAGAATTTATGCACCGTCGGTGCATTTTAATCGGTTATAACAAGTTGTTTATTAGATTTAGGTTACTAATTAGGAAGATGTAAACCGAGTATTTTTAGTGCCAAATGCCTCTCTGCTCTTTTTGACAAGAGAATTTGAATTAGGATTTTACTTTGATGTGGTTTTTTCTCATACTGTTTGTATGTAAATTTATTCATGAATACATCTTCAAATACCAACTTATATAAATAAAATTGATCT
>JACEIK010004269.1:91946-96946 GCA_018107945.1 Datura stramonium
TTAACTAGAATTTTCTCAAACTCTAGCTGCAATTTAACACACCCGAATTGATTTGGATCAACAACTTCACTATTCCTAGCTATTAGTTGCTAATTAGGAAGAAGGAAGTAATTTCAGCCATCACTAGCTTAATTTTGTGAGGCTAGGGACATTCTATGGGTGAGATCACAATTAAATCAAGAATTTCTTCAACGCCTTAGACTCAAGTGTAAATAATCTCGGGAAGTAGGTAACCTCAGCTTCCCAGCCTACTGACTACCCTAGCTAGAGTTTTCTCAAACTCTAGCTGCGATTTAGCTCAACCCGAATTAATTTGGATTAGCAACTTCACTATTCCTAGCTATTAGCTGCCAATTAGGAAGGAGGAAGTAATTTCAGCCATTTCTAGCTTAATTTTACAATCTCCTATCCATACCCACTACTATATTCCCTTCCAATACTTAATCATTCTCTCCCAAGCAACAATCAAGAAAGTATAGATAGACCGATATCATAATCAATGAATCTTCATTAATAGATTGAAGAGAATCTAATAGATTTACACTTAATTGAACAATAGGAAGATGAATCTAGCAACACCCACCTACAATTCAATAAGAATCCAAAATCAATTTATCAAAACCCAATCAAATTAACAAACCCACCATGAATATTCTTCTAACTAGCAAATTAGTAAAACATATTTAAATATAGAGAGAAAATGGGTTGAAGAAAAGTACTATCTAACTCTACAAAACTATGGAGAAAAGAATCTCCTAAAATTTCTATGAAGAAGATGAAAATTAGATGAATAATTTGTTGGGTTGAATTCTTCTCCCCCCTTGGTTGGTGTACAATGGAGGTTATATATATCCGTACTTTCTTGTGTACAACTTTTTCCAAATCTCCTTGAAGATTCTATATTCTTTGGAGACCTTTTTGGACCCTCTTACCCTTCATTAGATGGCCTCTTCGGTGAGGAACCGGCATTTCACCGGTGGCAATTCGTGGAGAGCCAAACTGTGGCCGATTGAAAAAGTTACTTTGGCAGAGGGAACTGGCGGTTCCATAGGCATTTAGCCGGTGCAATTTTGTGAAGGGCCGGTTGTTTAGCCGGTCTGGGAAGTATCTTCAATCCGCGTTTCACCCTTCCAGATCCGCGTTTAGCCGATTCAAAGCATGTCTTCGCACCTCTTTTTGAGCTCAAATCTTCCCTTATCTTTAGCTCCTCTCCCTCATATGCTAACTCATCAAATTTCTTCTCAAATTCCACGTGTTTTGCTCGATTTCATGCTTTCTTTACCCACATGAGGTACCTACAAAGAATTCAAGAGAAAGGGCATAAAATCCATATAAATGACTCGATAACTAGGCAACAACTCATAATTAGGAGCCTAATGAGTTGGTAAATTTCCAACTCATCATGGGCCAGTCTTTCACCGCTGCTATCTTTTGAGGATCAACCTAAATACCTTTACCCGAGACCACGTGACCCAGGAAAGTCACAGATTTCAACTAGAATTCACACTTGCTGAACTTGGCGAACAACTGAAGGTCCCTGGGTGTGTGAAGCACTATCCGCAGGTGATTAGCATGCTCTTCCTCATTTCTGGAGTATACTAGAATGTCATCAATAAATACAATGACGAACATATCTAGATACTGCTTGAAGACTCTATTCATCAGGTCCATAAAGGCTATTGGGGCATTGTTAGTTTGAAGGACATAACCACAAACTCGTAGTGACCATACCGTGTCTTTAAAGCTATTTTTGGTATGTCATGCTCTTTGAATCTTAGATGATGATACCCCGTCCTAAGATATATTTTGGAGAAACAGCCGGCTCCCTGAAATTGGTCGAACAAGTCATCAATTCTGGGTAGGGGATACCTATTCTTGACTGTGACCTTGTTCGACTGACGGTAATCTATGCACATTCTGAGGGTACCGTATTTCTTTCGCACGAATAGTACTGGAGCACCCTAGGGAGAGATTCTATGTCTGTCTCTACTCCTATTTCGGCTCTTGTACATGCCGCTGTCACCTTTCACACCAAGCTCTTGTGCCGTCTTTAGCTTGTTGGAGGCCGTAACATAAATCGCTTTCTTAAGCTTGCGTACCAATTTAGGATTCCTAGGAGAAGAGAAGCCTGGAGTTGGAGGAGGTTGAATAGAAACTTATTCTTGCCCCCTTCCCTTATGTTGTTGAAAGGTATTATATTCTTCATGTCAAATTGAAATAAGGCCACCTTTTGATTGCAGCCAAGGCAAGAATGCCACGAATGGTGTTTAGCAGCCTGAAGCAAATGTTTTCCCTCTCTCTAAAGGGGGTCCTTGGACACTTGACTGTAAGGAAAAGGGTTCGACTCAATATTCTTGAAGAAATCCTTTAGCTACTAATCTAGCCTCGTATCTATCTACCGAGCCATCTGCTTTATGCTTGATCTTGTAAATCCACTTGCAGCCAATGGCTTCTTTCCCTACAGGCAATGAGACTAAGTCTTATTATTTTTTTCCTGGGCATTGATTTCTTCCTGTATAGCATCTCTCCAGCAAGAATGATTGGAGGCTGAAACAAATGATTCAGGTTCATGAGAAGATTGAACTGAGATGAGGTAAGCTCGATCTTTTAGGGAAAACAATTCATAAGCCCTCAACAGGATAAGAAACTTTAGAGGATCGATGAAGCTGAGAGAGGGATCCAGAATTTGAGGAAGCGACTGGAAGGGAAGAAACTGGGCTAGACTGCTGATCTTCTGGAGTATCCTGACCCTGGGAAAGAGACTGTAATCGCCACCGAGAATAAACATGCTTGCCGGGTGACAGGAATCCTCTAAGGTCAGTTGAACAGGCTAACAGTTGGCAGAAAATGCTGAGCAAAGCTGCTGGCTTGAAGAGTGAGGCTAATCTGTAACATCAACTGCAGAAGAATGAGGTTCGAGTTGACGAACAGGAGAAGGCCGCAATACATCTCCATCATCATTCTCCCCGGGGGCTGATTAATTAGGTTAAGGAAAATATGAGGCGACCCTATTAAAGAGAGCATTAAGGATACATCGACTCTCTTGGATTTCACGTCATAGCATATATATACCCGGACTGAGCATATCAAGAAAAGACACAAGTGGTTGCCTTGGGGACAATTTTTCTCTTAACTGCGCAGGAATATGAACAAAACACGTGCATCCAAACACTCGCAAATGCCTATTATAGTACTGCCCCAGTAAGAGTTCGTGAGTGCCGCTGCAGCTTGGATTATCGTAGAATAAGAGGAGCCGTCTTAGGAAATGACTTAACTTAAAAGACGAATGCCGCCGCTGCGGGCGAGGAGCAGCTTGTCTGGTCTTGCAGTGCACTCATTCCCGTTACGAGAATGAAATGACGCTAGCTTGACTCGAGACCAAGACTCCTTTGCTCGCACCAATAACGGCACTGAGCGGCCGGAGATTGATTGAAAAGGCAGGCCCAGCCGACCCTCTCCCCCCCTAACCGCCTATCTACTCGTGTTCGTAGCTCGATCGGAGGTCAAGACTGTGGTCAGCGGAAAAGCAAGAATCGTCCGTATCAAGTGATACGTAGATTGCTCAGTAATCCTTCGCCCACTACCTAGCTGGCAGAAATAGCTTAATGGTAGAGCATAGCCTTGCCAAGGCTGAGGTTGAGGGTTCAAGTCCCTCCTTCCGCTCTAGCTTCGTCGTTTAGTGGTAACAAGTGGGTATAAGCCACTTTAGAGATAGGGGCGAGCAGCAAGCAGCCCCTTGTATAGGGTTCCAAACCTATCTGACTAATAAGAAGAAAGGGGCGTTCAGCCACTTGACTCTAAGGAGAGGGGCAAGCCAAAACCTACTCCTAAAAGAGTTGCTGGCTTTTCATCAGCCGTTGCGCTCCAGCGCTAGCCTTTAACCTATACAAGGGGCTGCTAGTTGTAGCGCGCAGTGTACTGGTGAATAGGAAAAGCGGGTGAAGTTACTAATGACGGATGGAGGTTGAGGGTAGAACATGTTCGGTGCCTCGCCCTTGTCTCCTTCGCCGTAGACTGAAAATGATGGGAATCTATCGAAAGAAGAGGCATAAGCATCGCCTCGATCCAATCATCTTCCCTGGCCTCCCCAACACACTCTTGATACGAAAGAAACGCCTCCGCCGCAGAAGAGATCGAAAGTCTGGGTCCCCTCGATCACCCTCCCTCTCCCTGTGGTCAGGCCTCCTTTTCAGCCTCTCACTTCGCTCTGCTCCTCTTGATTCTGTTCACCACATTTTTCGAATCGAAAGCCCCAACTAGAGATGGAATTCCAGAACCTAAACAACTCAGTTGAGAGCTCCGTGACTGGTTCAAGGGAAGGTCAACCAATGATTGATAGGCCATTCCCTCCCTATCCGTCTCTTGATCCCTCATTCCACTAATCCGTTGTTACTGATTCATTCAAGGCATAGACTCTCCATTTCTTTGTCTTATTAGCGCAGGTGTTCGTCAACGATGAAAGCCGCTGAACTTCAGACTCGAGTGGAGAAAGGGCTAGGCCCCGGAGAGTCTTTCAGGGACTGGGGAAGACGGGTGGATTATAGAGCTAGGGTAGGGGCAAATCGAAGGCCCATCGGGATTGGGCATGGACGAGCCTCGACTGGGCCAGCATTGATGAAAAAAGAAAAACTTCCCCCATCGCATCATTAACCGGTGTAGGATTCAAGATCAGGTCAGGATTCGAGAGTAAAATCGGCCCTCTCTCATCTCCAGGGTGAGGCAAGGAATTGTTTCAAATGTTCGTTGTTCAATATCTCGGCTGCTCAAGAAGTTTGACTAGTTGCTCCTCCGACCCGGAGTGGATTCTAGGGGAAGGGCAGAGCCTCACCTTGCAGTAGGAAGAGGTGTTCGTTGTTAGGACAGGTTCAAACTGGACTGAAGGGAGGAGGAAAAAAAAGAGTCCTCTCTTCCTGGTCCTATCGAACCAGACACTGAATACCTGGGGATGGCTAGGGCTTTCGAATCAAAGCATGGGCATCTGCTATTAGAGGAGCAGTAGA
>JACEIK010004269.1:101946-118684 GCA_018107945.1 Datura stramonium
AAATTGAGGTAGAAATCTCTAGACATTCCCCCAGGCGTAAAAACGGTTATTGACAAAACTTAACGATTAAGCAGGGAAAATAATAAGAGTAGATGAAGTGCCTTGCCTCCTTAAATTTAGCATTTGAACTCGTTGGCTAATCCCTATAGGCTAGAGGGAGACCATGACTGCACGATCCAGTGGATGCACATCCACATACTATCATCCTTCTTCTTTACAAATAGAACCAGCACACCCCATGGCGACACACTCGGTCTAATAAATCCTTTACTGAGTAGCTCATGCAGCTGCTCCTTGAGTTCTCTTAACTCAACAGGTGCCATTCGGTATGGAGGAATAGAAATGGGTTGGGTTCCTGGTTCCTAGTCTATACAAAAATCTATATCACGGTCTGGCGGCATACTAGTCAAATCTGCAGGGAACACCTTTAAGAACTCACAAACAACCGGAACCGACTATGGAAGGACCCTCTAAACTAGTGTCCCGAACATGCGCCAAATACGTTGAACAACCCCGCTCTATCAACTTACGGCACGAATATAAGAAATAAGATTCTTAGGAGTAGGGCTACAATTCCCTTTCAACTCCAACCTAGATGACTCTAGACTTGATATAGTGACAGTCTTAGCATAGAAATCAAGAATGGCGTGGTAAGGGGATAACCAACTCATTCCCAAGATTATATCAAAATCAACCATGTCTAAGATCACTAGGTCTATCAGAGTGTCAAATCCCATGAATTCAACAATGTAGTCACGAACAACCCTAACCACTAACACAAAATCCCCAACAGGAGTGGACACACAGATAGGAGTATTAAGCACATCACACACAATATCATGACCCAAAGTAAAATAAGTTGACACATATGAAAATGTAGAGCCTGGGTTAAACAACGCAATAGCCATTCAATCAACCACGAATATCATACCTGTGATAACAGTGTCTAAAGCCTCTACCTCCGGTCTTCCAGGAAAGGCATAGAAATGAGCCTAGTTACCAGCTTGAGAACCGCCCTGGTTGGGCTGTGCATCCCTCTACCTGCCTGGTGCCACCCCTACCTACCTGAGCACGTCCTCAGCCCTATTGAATACCACCTATAGTAGCTGGCGGACCACCTCGTCCCAGCTGCAGACAATCCTGGATGAAATCACTATCTCCTCTTCCAGTAGGGTACAGAGCTCGAGGAGCCGGAGGAGGAATAACCTAACTGCCCTATCTGAACCTAGGGCACCATCTGTGAATGTGGCCATACTCTCCACACCTATGGCATACCTTCTCAATAACTGATCTCTAAGCTGTAACAGAATAAATAGGACAAGCTCCAAAATCAGAATGAACCATCTGAGTACCCCCAGCTGCACCTGACGATCGTGGAGCTGTCCCTGGTGGACCTCCGACTGACACCTGCATGGAAAACTGAATAGGGTACCCAAAGAAACCCTGAGGTGTCAAAGCCTTCACATAAGAACAGCTGAAAGAACTAACTCTCCAAGCCTTCTTCTCGGCATTTCTCACATAACCCTCCTGCCTCACCTCTTCAACCGACTTCACGTACTCTAGCACCTCCTGAAAAGTCTTCACCGAAGAGACCATCTGCAGATCTGGTACCTGGAGACCTTCATTTTGGCCTTTAATAAACCACCTGATCCTCTCCTACTCTATGGGTAATAAGAGTAGAGCACATCTGGAGAAGGAGTGAAATCGGGCCTCGTATGCAGCAACTGATGAGCTCCCCAACTCAATGGTAGTGAACTCATCTTGTCTCTTATCCCTCAAAGTGCAGGGCACATATTTCTCCAGGAATGTGGAGTAGAATTGGGTCCACATCAACGGCAGGGACCCTACTAGTCTGCACTCCACGAAAGCCCTCCACCAAAGCTTTGCATCACCCATCAGTTGGAAGGTGATAAACTCAAAACTATACCTCTCTACCGTTCCCATCTTATGAAGCCATTCATGACAATCTATGATGAACTCATAGGCATCCTATGCCTCTATACCATAGAAGGTGGGAGGCTTCATCTTGGTAAGCCTCCAAAATAGGTCATGCTCTTCCCTTGTCATCACCAGTCCTGCTACCGGCCTCAGAAACATCACAGCCTCCGATATATCATTAATATGTAGCGCCATAGTAGCTATGTGTTGAATTACTGACTATTGTCCCGATGGAGTTGCTGGTGCTACCTCGACGCCCACAAGGCCACTCAGAAGGTTGAGGACCTGAGCTAGGACCTCTGAGGATGTTGGCGAGGCAAGCATTTCTCCCTGCATCAGGACCTCTATCTCAGCTGCCACCCACTCTTACGCTGCTGGTGGCACGGGAGATAAAGACCTCTCTTGGATTGGAGAAGGAGCATGGGTCCCTCCTCTAGTCGCAGTGGGTCTACGGCTATGAACTCTGCCCCTTCCTTTACCACGAACTGGGGCCGCCAATGCTGGCTCAAGCGCTGCATCTCTATCACCGCTTGCATGTGTTCAAACCATCTGAGAAGGAAAGAAGAAAAGTTGTTAGATACCAATTTGGATCACCAGACACAAATTTGAATCAAGTAATCGCACGAAGGGAAAGAAGGACTAAGTTTTCCTAAAGTCCTGCAGCCTCTTGAAGATAGCTCTGGACGTCTCCGCACCGATCTGTGAGACTCTACTAGACCCGTCTTAGTGCAATGAGATTAATGAACCTAGGGCTCTGATACCAACTTTTTCACGACCCAAATGGTCGTGATTGTCACCCACACTAACCCCCCTGGTAGGTGAACCAACCAATTCCCGAAACTACCCCCATTATCAAACATTCTTGAAAAAAGAAATCAACTATTGTGAAAAGAAAATTTTCAAATCATTACACTACACGTACTAAAACCAAATAAGCAATTTTCCAGAACCTAATTGTCATTGCACCAGACGTCTAATTTATTACTAGCTAAGGAACTAAAACCAAAAATGAAATAAAATGTTCGAGTGTCTGAAAGAAGGACATCTGCAAGAAAGGAGTGATATGCGTCCTCATCTGCTCACCTTCTTGATTCAAAGAGGATACTGACTCATAGGTAAGGGCGCGAAGAACTATCGGGCTTGAACTGTATACTCAGAAAAGAATGCAGGGTAGGGTCAATACATGATACAGTACTGCTAGGCATCATCGTCCGACCTTACATAATAACATATAAGTACAACCATAGAGATATAAAAAGGTTCCTCAACTTTAAGTAGAATTACATGCCATTTTATGAACACTAGTTACACTCAGGAATCAGTCCTCCCCCTCACTTGATTAGGCCTCTCGCTACAGCAGTCACTTGTCCGCCGCAACGAAAATGGTCACACTATAGTGGCACTACTTAGGCAGTAGCTCGACAGGCTACTCCCTTCTCAGCTCATCCATCACACAGTTCAATAAAATCAACAATTATATGTCACATAACACCATGTCCATCAGCGACCATAATAACAACAAGCACAATTACTATTAAGAATTACAAATCCTTAGTTATCTCAGCAAAACAACTACTCAACAACCACACATAGTAACAAAGTTGCACTTAGCATTAACGCCACGTTCATTGTTATCAATTTGCATTGTATCCACAATAAGTTAGCAAATCCTCGTAATACATTTCACATCCACCCCATGAACATAAATGAAATCACAAACAATAAGTGAATAACACAACCAAGGGTAACATGATGGGAACACACCTCCGCCATCTCCCCTTAACACTCGACCACATGAATCGTGCACACACGTGCTAGTAGGTCTTACTTATGGCCAAATAATCATGGCCTACAGGGGACTCTAGAAATTCATGTATCATGCCGGCGTGGCCCCACTCCCACTCACATGCACGTCCGGATGCTCCTCTAGGACACGTGCCACTCAAGTATTTCTTCTTGCTCGGATACTCCCCTCGGGCACGAGCCAATCAACATTAATATGTTAAAATATTTTCATTCATCATCCTTATAAAACATGCCAAGCGCATCATTGCATCGTACAGAAAGTTACAATCTACTTCTCAAATAAGCCATCATCAATTAAAAATTCTCTCATTCATGAACTATAATCATTTTACTAAACGTTCAGCACAATTAATTTTATTATCATATTCACAATCTTGTAAACAAGTCATCACAGTTCAACATCACATCATAGTCACGTTCATAAGATAAATTAACAACAATAAACTCACATATCACGTAAACGTCCGAAGATCAATCGTATATCAACATTATAAACTATACATGCCATTATATAGGTCTATCCCTATAAACTGTAACCTACCTCGATTACTCAAAATTATCGGTTACGCTACTCTACATGAACTTTGTCCTTCCTCAATGCTTCAGATTGCTCGAAATCTATACATGTATAATCATTGGTTAATCACTCCTCAACATAGGGCCTAATTCGATCAAACCCTTCTCTTTTCAGGGCAACTTAATAGAACACCCTACCCTTCCACCTAGTTCTATGTCCTCACCTTGTCTAACCCATCAACATTAACGAGAGGGACCCTAGGAAGTAGACATTACTCAAAATTTTCAACAATCAACCATCCCATTACTTCCCTACAATCTCAGCACTAGTTCATCAACTTAGGGTTTTCTCTATATAATTTCCACCATTACAAGTCCACAAGCAATCTAGGATCAACACTAATCGAAGTAGAGTTAGGAGGATTGAGATTCTTACCTTCGAAGAGTAGTTCACTGCTCTGGAGAAATTTTCCGCCCCTTAGCCCTTGTGAACGAGTTTTTGAGAATAATGGGGTAAACCCCATAACTCCCACATAAAACCCACTTTATAACTCTCGTTGTCTGTTGTAATGGTCACACTTCTTCTGTAGCAGACCCGCTACAGCGGCGATAGGATCGTTGTGATGATTCCAACGGTTACTCCCTCATTTTTCCACGGCGGAATTTTGATTACTACCATGGTCTCGCTGCAGCGGTAATTCCCCTACTGCAGCGGTCCCTTAGACCATTAGCTTCCCAAAAATGCACAGTTCTATACTTAGTTTATTTTACAACCTCCCTATCTCATCCTTAGCCAATTTTCTGTGTTCTATGGCCTTAACCACCCCGTAAAGACGTCCGGGTTGTTACAATAAGTGATATCACGCTAGTCATGATTCTTATCTTTGTCAAGGTATGAACACCCTTCCAACTAGGGTTACAGGTTGGGCTTCATGAGGCACCCATTGGAGTTTGTTGGTTAATAGGCTCTCCCACAGTACAATTTTAGATTTAGTTTAGTATAGTTTGTTAGTTATAATTTTCAGTTTTTGATTACAAATTTAGTTTTCAATACAAATACATGACCCTACAAACCAATTTTACTTGCATTACATTAAATGTTTTCAGACTATCATACCACTTCAGTATTCACACATCTCAGATAGGGTCATTGTACTTTACTTCAGTTTATGTATTTAGCCATGTTTTATGTAGTCTTTTCTCATATTTATAGCATGTTATCGATTTCAATTGCATTTCCTATATATCCAATACATTTCAAGTACCGACCGTATGCTCTATGTGCTATATCATTTTATAATATAGATCCAGATATTTAGAATCAATCCTGCGGTTAGACACGCCTCAAATTTTATCAGCTAGCAGTAGTGAGTTCTCATCTTCTGAGGATGGGAGTTATGTTTCTTTATTTTAGTATTACTTTAGTTTCAGTCTTAGAAGTTAGATAGGGACTTGTCCCAGCACCTCATTAGATTTATAGAGGCTTTCAGACAATGAAGTGTAGTTTCAGCTTATGACTCAGTGTTTTTAAATAAACTATGTCCTTATGCATAATGATCGGCTATTTTTTAGTTAACTTCTTCTCAGTTATGTTTTATAAGTTGTTGTTATGTTAGAACTATGCTATGCTATGGGCTATCTGGGAGCCATTCGTGGTTCCCGTGTTATGGCCAGGGTGTAGACTTGGATCGTGACACATCTGCTTTCCCATATCTTTCTCCAGTTCACCCCAAATATCTTTGGCATATTCTGAATATTCAATAATCCAAGATATATCCTTCGTCATAGAGTTAATTAACTAGGAAATGACCAAGTTGTTACTCCTCTTCCATTGCCTGGCCAAAGACGAGGTCTTAGAAGACTTTTAGAGGTGCACTTATAAGATCTAGTTTGTTTCTAATAGGCAGAGCGACTAAAATAGTTCATTTCCAACTAACATATGAAGTTCCATCAAAGAGCGTAGGAATGAGAGAATTCCTGTAACGACCCGAACTTAGATCCGGATCATAACACGGGACAAAGAACCCCAAGAGGCCCCAATTCGACCCATGGTATAAGCATATCTAACTTCATATCACTCAATGTGGAATACTGAATATAAGATATAGAGGAAACATAAACGTAATATAGCATATCATAACATTCGGAAGCACTAGACATACACATAAGATGAGTACTACATGCGGTCTGAAAGCCTCAATCATGTAAGATGGGTTGATGGGATAACATCTCCAACTAACCTGGCCAAACTAAAACAAAGAACATCATACATGTCTAGTCATATGGCCCTCGAAATAATTTGAGCCATTATACATAAATCATGAGGAACAGTGGGAGATTCTCGTAACCGACATACTCCATATGAGTACACATGGAGCCCGACTTGTAACCCTAGTCGGGAGGGTGTTCGTACCTTGCCAAGGATAGAACCATGAAAGACATGATCACACATGGAAAGGACCATTTGGGACAAGGACAGTCACAAGGGAGGTCCCAACATACTTACGGTGGCACGTAGTTTATAAGATCTAGGGCAGAACCTAGGCCCCGAACCTATTCTGTGTTAAATACTACTCCCAAATCATATATAGTGCTCATAGTGTAATATTCATGAATTAATGGGCTAGTTAAATCATGATAATCATAAACATACTTGT
Source organism: Datura stramonium (assembly GCA_018107945.1). NCBI lineage: Eukaryota > Viridiplantae > Streptophyta > Magnoliopsida > Solanales > Solanaceae > Datura > Datura stramonium. The sequence goes on from JACEIK010004269.1 coordinate 108,864, forward strand.
ACATACGTGAACTAGCCATGACATAAGGCCCGTGAGTTGGCCAAAACATAATTCATAAATCATAGGTTTCATCATAATTATAGATCATACATATAACTTGTAAATCATTGAATCATAATGGTTATTTAAATAAATCCATATTCAAATCATAAATCATGTTGGCTTTGTAAATATCAATAATTTAAGTAAAGATCATAACTCGATTCATCATAGATTATACATAATTAGGATTAATTTAGTAGAAATCGATAACAATAGTTTTGTAATCAAAATAGTTGTAAAATCTTATCAAAATTCATAAAATATGATGTAAATCACAATTTAGAACAACCCATTAGAAGATCATTAAAATCCCACAAGATTAGAGTTAAAACCCCATGAGATTTTTTATAAATTTTTCATAAATTAATAGAGATTGGGCATGAGTGTGAACGGAAACACCCATTCGTGACTCTACATACCTGGGTAAGATCAGATTTCAAAGTTCCTTGAATGCCCAATGGAGAATTGATGAAGAAGAGCTTGAGGATAGGCTTGATCTCTCTTAATTCTTCCTAATTATGCATGCATAGGAATGACTATGCAAGGGGGACTTAACCTATCTTAACATGCCCAGAAAAATACATAAAATGACGTAGTTTAGGGCCCTAGAGCATAGAAAATTCAAAAATACCCTTAATGAAATCACCCTGAAAAACTGCACTGGTCACTCCCACAGACGTACCAACGAGTCGTTGGAAGATACCACGACTCGTGGTACAATCCGTCGTATACACTGCCCAGTCCTTGATCTTGGATTCATACCACAGCTCGACAGGATGGGCCGTCGTACCGTCTGACGGGTCATCATATCAGTCATTGATTGCCCCCTGAAGATTCTGAACTTCCCTCACAACGAGTCTCACCACGACTCGTGGTTGATTCCAATGAGTCGTGATATCCATCCGTTAAGTCCACTGGAATTTAGCAACCCCTAACAGTGACTGATGACAATGGGTCATCACATCTCACTACGAGTCATTGGATGACCCGTTGCTTCCCCAACTACATAGGTCCAGTGCCACCCACAAGTACAAACAACGACTCATTGTTTATCTAGAAATTAGTCATTACATCATCCGTTAAATCCACTGCCACCAGCCTTTTACTTACCACGATTGGATCCAACGGGTTGTTGGTTGGACCAACGATCCGTTTGGTTGTCTGTCCTGAGCAATTTTTCCCACTTTTCATCCAACATCCATTTTTGATCCCAGGTCTAATTTTAGGCACTTTCGGGGTATTACAATATCTTACTCTTAGGAACATTCATCCTCGAATGTTGGAAACAAGACGAAAAACAAATACATGCAATCATTACACCCAAATACTGATCATTTAACCAAAAACTAATGGAATGACCATTTCTGCTTCATACCACATAACTAAACAGATTTCACGATTCACATACACATCCATATACATACAAGAAACTTGAATACATGAACTGAACATAAAAACTACATAGAGTTATAGGAAAAAACCGATACCTCAAGTCGAAACTAAGCCGGTAGGGAATAAATGTGGGTATTTATCCATCATATCTACTTCGGCTTCCCATGTAGCTCCTTCAACATGCTGATTCCTCCATAATACTTTAACTGGAGCTACTCCCTTGTTCCTTAGCTTTCAAACCTGACGATCCAATATTTCCACCGGAACCTCCTCATAACTAAGGCTATCTTTTACAGCAACACTGTCCATCGGGACTATTAGAGCTGGGTCTCCCATCAACATCTGGAACACATAGGCGACCCTGGTACCGAAGCACACCATCTCCCCCTTGGGAGAAAACCTCCACCTTCTGAATGCGAACGACTTCCTTCAACTTTACCAAAATTGGATCCTCATCTTGTCTAGCTTTCACATCAGTCACCAAGGATGATTCTGATCCGTTTTGGATAATAACGCTGCCATCGGTTGAGTTAATAAACCTAACTCCCATCCTTGCGAGACGATGCACATCTTTCACCAACTCCTTCTTTCCTTCATCTACATGGGACACACTCTCCATAGAGAGTCTACTAAGTGTGTCCACTACCACATTATCCTTACCCGAATGGTGAAGAACACTCATATCGTAGTCTTTGAGTAGCTCCAACCATCTTTGTTGCCGTAGATTGAGATCTTTCTGCGTGAACACATATTGTAAGCTCTTGTGGTCCATAAACACATCCACATGGACCCCGTACAAGTAATGTCGCCACATCTTCAATGCGAACACCACTGCAACCAATTCAAGATCATGGGTCGGGTAATTCTTCTCATGGACCAACTGTCTAGAGGCATACACTATCACTTTCCCTCGATGCATCGATACACACCCGAGTCCGAATCTTGAAGCATAGAAATACACTATGAACACCATCGCAATAAAGAGTGGAACATTTCCTAAACATCTCGTAGCCTCTTTGTCATAAGTGTGGCGCACTTCACACCCATAAAAATACTCTACTTAACATGACTTTTAGACATCCTAGGACACTTCAAACCTATTGCTCTGATATCAAGTTTTTCATGACCTGAACATAGACCCGGATCATAACACGGGACAAGGAATCCCCAGAGGCCCCAAGTAAACCCATGGCATAAGCATATCTAACTTCATATCACTAAATGCGAAATACTGAACATAAGACATAGCAGAAACATAAACATAATATAATATATCATAACATTCATAAGCACTAGACATACACATAAGCTGAATACTACATGCGGTCTGAAAGCCTCTATCATGTAAGATGAGTTGATGGGACAACATCCCCAACTAATCCAGCCAAAACTGAAACAAAGAACATCATGCATGTCTGGTCATCTGGCCTTGGAAACACGAGGAATCACCAATAAAGCTGAAAGCAACTTCGGGATGGACTAAGGATGGAGATGAGCCTAAGATCCGGGTCCTGTATCATGAAACAATACATCATAGAAAGTATGCGGTCAGTACATGGAATGTACCGAGTATGCAAGGTAAGTAACAAGGATATTTAAAATATATAAAAACTCATAAAACATCATAAGCGTAGGACATCATTCTCATATCATAAATATCGTAACATAACATAAGGATCAAGGTTTTCAAAATATTTGTAATACAATCGTAATCATGATCATAAAAGTAAAACCTTGTTGAACATAATTTGAGCCATTATACATAATCATAAACATGCATAAATCATGAGGAACAGTGGGAGATTCTCGTAACTGACATATCCCATACGTGTACACGTGGAGCTCGACTTGTAACCCTAGTCGGGAGGATGTTTGTATCTTGCCAAGGGTAGAAACATGAAAGACGTGATCAAATATGAAAAGGGCCATTTGGGCCAGGAACAGTCACAAGGGAGGTCCCAACATACCTATGGTGGCACGTAGTTTATGAGATCCGTGGCAGAACCTAGGCCCCAAACCTACTCGGTGTTAAATACTACTCCTAAAATATATATAGTGCTCATAGTGTAATATGCATGAATTCATGGACTATTTAACTCATGATAATCATAAACATATTTGTACATACGTGAACTAGCTATGACATAAGGCCCGTGAATCAGCCAAAACATAATTCATAAATCATAGGTTTGATCATACTTATAGATCATACATATAACTTGCAAATCATTGAATCATGATGGGTATTTGAATAAATCCATATTTCAAATCATAAATCATACTGAGTTTGTAAATATCAACAATTTAAGTAAAGATCATAACCCAATTTGTCATAGATTATACATAATTAGGCTTAATTTAGTAGAAATCAAAATTAATAGTTTTATAATCAAAATAGTTGTAAAATCTGATCAAAATTCATAAAATATGATGTAAATCACAATTTAGAACAGCTCACTAGAAAATTATTAAAATTCCACATGATTAGAGTTAAAACCCCATGATATTTTTGATAAATTTTTGATAAATTAATAGAGATTGGGCATGGGTGTGAACAGAAACACCCATTCATAACTCTACATACCTAGGTAAGATCAAATTTCAAAGTTCCTTGAATGCCGAAGGGAGAATTGATGAAGAAGAGCTTAAGGATAGGCTTGATCTCTCTTAATTCTTCCTAATTTTGCATGCATAGGAATGACTATGCAAGGGGGACTTAACCTATCTTAACATGCCCAGAAAAATACATAAAATGAAATCACACTAAAAAACTGCACTGGACACTCCCACGGATATACCAACGAGTCGCTGGAAGATACCACGACTCGTGGGTACTATCCGTCGTATACATTGTCCAGTCCTTGATCTCGGATTCAAACCACAGCTCGACAGGACGGGCCATCGTACCGTCAACGGGTTGTCGTATCAGTCGTTGATTGCCCCTTGAAGATTTTGAACTTCCCTCACAACGAGTCTCACATGACTCATGGTTGCTTCCAATGAGTCATGGTATCCATCCGTTAAGTCCACTGGAATTTAGCAACCCCCAACAATAACTGGTGACAACGAGTTGTCACATCTCACCTCGTTGGATGACCCGTTACTTCCCCAACTACCAAGGTCCAGTGCCACTCACGAGTACAAACAACGACTCATTGTTTCCAACAACGAGTCGTTACATCATCCGTTAAATCCACTGCCACCAGCCTTTTACTTACCACAATTGGATCCAATGGGTCATTGGTTGGACCAACGATCCATTGGGTCATCCGTCCTGAGCAACTTTTCCCAGTTTTCAGCCAACTTTCATTTTTTATCCTGGATCTAATCTTAGGCACTTTCGGGGTATTATAATTTCCATGCACTAACGAGTGTAAATACACTTATCATGCCATTTCTTCGTCCATTCTTTATACAACTTGGCGTTATTATAAGTAGTCAGACAAAACTCATCTATCTCGTGAAGCTGCAACAACTGTTTCTCCCCAGCCGCCTTCATGTCCACATTCAATATCTGATTAGCCTAGTATGCTCAATGTTCTAACTAACATTTAGATGATGCATGTAGTAATTTTCATGAAATATAGTCCAAGATTGTGGCACAATAGTAGTATTAGAGGAATTCAACATATTCACAACTAATAGCTAGAAGACAAAATCAATTAAGAGATTTAAGTGATGAAACCATATGCAAATAGACTAAGGGAGAAGAATGAGTGTACTGGATTCTATCGTAAATACGAAGCAAAGAGTTAGGGTAGCGTCGAGGAATTGATAACTCCATAGCAAAAGATCACACTGTCAATATAAATGCCACCAATCCAGAACTATCAAAGATATAATGGAAGAACAAAACATCGGTGAACATCAATTGAGGTAAGATCGATTGAGAGTTACTGCTTAGATTTTGTAATATTTGAGCTCTGATACCATGTTAAAACTTAAATCATGATTAATCGATGAAGAACACATTAGCGTTTGGGAGAAGATTCTATTGAAGAGAAGGGACAATGATGTATTTTGAAAAAAGAGAAAACAAATTTTGTATTCTTTACAATAAATCTACATATATTAAATCTAAAATAAGTTATAAAATTGGTCAAGCCCAAAACAAATAAATGAAGGTAAGCTCAATCAAGCCCAATTAATCTAAGAGATCCCTATAGCATATATTCCACCATATGCTTGAAAGCATAACATGGATGAAAGCAATATGATTTCTCAGAGGATCGCTAGAGTTAAAGGAATTTTTAGAAATAGAAATGGAAAAATGATAGTTGCTTTTGTCTATCCTAGTCAATTCTACACTAACAGTGTCAGTTCTCAAGTTGTTTTGATCAAAATTTGTAGTGTTTCCAACAAAACTATATTAAGTTAGATGTGGAACTTAACTCCGTGATCATAGTAGATATGATTACTGAAAAAGCTAAACCTTCCTGGAAAATTCATAACCATGATAGAAGACATACAAAAGAAAACAAAACAAAGGACTACTACCATGAAGACAACAATTGGCAGATATGCTAGCCAAGCATAATTGCACTCTCTAATGTCCCGAGACCTTCCCAAGGAAGTTCTTCACCCCTTGATGATGAATAGGTTACAGATCTCTATTTTTCATTGAAGGATAAAAAATACTTTGGATTATGTTACAAGCACATGAATTTTGCACTCTTTTAGACCTTTTCTAGTGTTCGACCTATTTTTGAAGGTTTTGGTTGATATCCCCATTCATATTTGTGTCTCTCTTTGATTAATTACATGTATGGTAGGGTCATGCCAAATCCCTTATTATCCTAGAAAGATATCCTTGTTATTGGATTCAATTAAACAAAAATTAAAGGGTGAAATGTTTTTTTCGTAGGATTAAAGATTGTGGTAGAGTGCTAATTTCTTTTTCATCCTTGACTAGAGGTTTTGAGTTCGAGCACTGAGTATAAGGACACCTTTAATAGGGAGTGCTTTATTCTCAAAGTGAAACTTTTCAACGTAAATCCTAATTAGTTGAATCACAAAGAAGATACTGAATATCAAGTGAAAAATTAAAAAATTGCTTTTGTATTCTTCTTTTTGTGATTAGATTGAAGTAATCAAATGTTACACACCGTAAGTTTTTTTCCGTCTAGACGATGTATGCATGTGTGTGTTAAGAGTTTAGAGTATGGCACATGTAGGGGAAGGCTCAAAAGAGGAACGAGTAAGCATGTCGAGCAAGAGAGTGGAAGAAGGCCAGTGGCAACCTGCACTGGGCACCGCATCACAGACCTCCCTTCGACGTATAAGGCGACGTGTCGCGCTCGTACGCATAAGGTGATAGGAGGCGCGTCGCGAACCCTCTCTGCACCGCGTTCCACCTATATATATTTAAGTGTATCTGTTTTGAGTTATTTTAAAAATTTCCCAAATAGAGAACTATACCTTAGGAGATTACTTCACGAAGTTTTCATCAGATTGAGGCCAAATTATGCTATCAAATCACGTTTGATAAAAATTCTTCTTGGGTAGTAATTCCCGAGCCTGCAAAGAACGTATCTACAGAGTTGAATCTTTGAAATTGGATCAGGTTGACAGAGCTCTATGGAGTAAAATCCATAGAAATTATTCCTATTTAAGTCTAACGTGCCTACAAGTGATAAGTAAGTACTTCTACCTTTCCAATCTATAAGAATTCATAAGGTTTTGCTGAATTGGACTCATTTTGACATGTTGTCATTGTGTTTGTGGGTTATGGATGATGGCCTAATTCCTGAGCTCTGAAAGCCCTATTACCTTGATGTAAAATCTAGAATATGGAGGGATTACGAGTTCTTGATCGAAGCAGGATTGATTAAGCGAAATTCAATAATTAAGGTATGTTAAGGCTAACCTCTTTTGGAAAGTTATTCTCATCGTATAATTAATACAACTTATACCTTTATAGTAGCTTATGATTGTATATATTGTGGTTATTTTCTACGAGATGAATTGAGAACGTAACATAGTATCCCTAATCGGGAAAGATTTTATTCAGTTTTGACTATCGCCAGAAGCGACATAGAGATTCCCTGTTCATTTATTTAGTATCCAGAGAGACTAGTAGCATTTTGCTGCCATACTGAGGCCATATAGACTTGTGGTTAGCTGTTGGGTAGCATAGGACACATCTTGGCAAAATAACTTTCTATTTTGACGCCTATATATATAGTAAAGCTCGCATACAGGCTGTTGGCATACTTTGACACCTACTGGACTAGAATTTTGATAGAATGGCCTTATCTTCGAGTCAATGGCACCAGGGTTGCCTAATGAACTGGGTGATAGCCTTCTAGGTGAACTACCTACTATCAGTAACCGTATAGCTTCTTTTGACTTATAGTTGATCGTATCGATCACTCAAGAAACCACCCTAGTTGTCAAAAGTCTAATGGACTACGTGATATCCTAAGTGGGAATCCTATCAACTGTTATATATGGGGCTAACGCCTCTGGTTATTCATACAAATGCCCACGTACATGTTGCCTAGAAAGGCTAAGTCTAAGTATACCTGCCTATGGGGCTACAAATTGCTCACAGGAGCTATATGCTATCTGGACAGACCAGATTGGCGCTTATGCGACTAGAACCTTAGTATTACAATTTTACCTTTAGGTTAATAATTGTTGTGGTTACAAGTAATAGTTGTGTTACACCTAAGGGGCTATGTACTCTTACTGAGCGACATGTAGTATATAACTTAGCCCTGTCAGATGCTATACAAGCTCCTCAAGTAGTGAAATATAATCATGAAGTGTATATGGGGCTATACTAAACTCATAGGGCAGTATGAAGTCGCGAGCGACTATACTGAGGTCCCCAAAGCAATTTGAAGTTTTGTGCCCTTATCAGCTTCCCTTGCACTTGAGTTGGCAATACTGACCCTCAGAGGAGCCCATATGGCTCAGATTCAGTTACAGAAACCCAGATGAATCAAATATAGTTAGAGGAGCCCAGTTGGCTCAGATACAATTAGAGGAGTCCAGACGGCTTAGATACAGTTACAAGAGCACAGAAGGCTCAGATACAGTTATAGGATCCTAGACGGCTCAAATACAGTTACAGGAGCTCAGATGGCTTAAACCCAGTCACAGGAGCCCAAATGGATTAGATATAGTCTCAGAGGTTGAGTATGTCGTAGCTACAGCTTTCCAACGGGGCTACAATGGAGCAGATACGAGTACATAGATTGCTTGCACTTGTCACGGCTTATAGGGGCCCAGGTAGGTTTTTGTGTTGCTTGTACCTTCCAGGATTATAGGGGCCAGATTAGGTTCTTGTTTGTATATTTTCCTACTAGATAAAATTTATGGTTGTGAAATCATACAGGTTAACTTCTAGCCCTTCCTACTGACTACTCCAATCTTGAATCAGGTTTCCCCTAATGCCTTCTTGCTTCCTTATCCTAAGGCTGTCACTAAATGAATTTGGTAACTAATGCCGCTTTCAGTCCTTTATCATCTTTTATTCAGTTATTATTACTGCCTTACATATTCAATACATATTGTATAGACTCCCATGCATGGGGCACTACATACTTGCCTGTAGGTTTGGACAGATAGGTTTCAAGACCTGCTTAGTAGCTATTCAGATTCCATAGATTGGCCAGCTTCTTTCCTTCAGAGTTACAAAACATTAGAGGTTTTCCTGTCTTTTTTTGTATAGTTTTGGGAAGGTCGGGGCCCTGTCTCGACCAATCTATAGAGGCTTGCAGACTACAGTTCTTGTTAGACATGCGTTGTTGGCCGTGTGGGGCCTAATTGTGTTATCTGTTGGCAGCCTTTTCAGATTATTTATATGTATATGGGAGCCTTCTTTCCTTTTTTTATGATATTTATAGCATGGTGGTCTTGTCGACCCGCATAGGATAAAGCTATTATTACAACTATTTGGTTAGCTGTTTTTGCGCAGGTTTTGTTGCGGCCTTGTCGGCCTGAGGCTATGTTTTGAGTCGAGATATAGCTAATTGATTTCTTGATTATGTGATACTGGTATGACCCAGAGGTGTATGTGACCAGCCATGTCGGCTTCGAGTCCAGTGTGGCATTAGGTGCCAGTTACGCCTCCCAAGGTGGGGCATGACAAACTTGGTATCACAGCACTGTCGTATCCTAGAGAGTCTGCAAGCTGTGTTTAGTAGAGTCTTGTTTATAAATGTGTTGTGCACAACATTTTATAAGCAGGGAGCTATAAGGCATGATAGTATGGTTGCCCTTCCTTCTCAGATCATTCTATAGAGCTGAGTTGTATAGGGTTGAGCCTCTAAGCTTATATTGTTATGTCTTTCTAGAGTGATGTCTGATATAAGGCAGACAACAGCCAGCCATGAGCTAGATATAATAACAAGAGAGGGTCCTAGTAGGGTGCCATGATT
>JACEIK010004270.1:12997-46010 GCA_018107945.1 Datura stramonium
GGGTAGGGGTATATAGATTGCTTGTTGGTTGGCACCTTCCGACTTATGGGGGCTGGTATTGGTCCTTGCTTGTTATATATGTATATATATGTTATTTATTAGTTAATAGAAAGCAGTTCACCACGTCGACAAGTACGCTCCTGCCTTTCTTTCAGTACAGAAAAGCCTGTTCAGATTCTATCAGTTCCTACAGATTCAGATATCTTCTACTATTCAGAGTTTCTACTTATGTTTTTTATATTCAGATGTTTTCAGTTGCTTTGCATACTCGGTACCAGTGGTACTGACGCCCGTTTGGGACGCTGGATTACTTGCCTGCAGGTACTCATAGAAGAGGAGGCGATCCCTCGTGATTCCAGCCAGCTCATAGAGTCATCAGCTCCTGTCATCCGGAGCTTGATATTCATCGCACAGAAAGCCTGTTCAGATTCTATCAGTTCCAAGCAGATTCAGATATCTTCTACTATTCAGAGTTTCTAATATGTTGTTTATATTCGATGTTTTCAGTTGCTTTGCATACTCGGTACCAGTGGTATTGACGCCCGTTTGGGAACTGCATTACTTTCCTGCAGTACTCATAGACGAGGAGGCGATCCCTCGTGATTCCAGCCAGCTCATAGAGTCATCAGCTCCTGTCATCCGAGCTTGATATTCATAGGTGCGGTCTATTTTCTTTGTTGTACAAGACGTGGTAGGTCGGGGCCCCGTCCCGACCATCTTATAAGTATTCATAGAGGCTTGCCGATTGTATATATATATATATCTCCCTGTGGTTGGTTGTGCTGGTCGGGGGCCGTGCACATGTATAGTCATGCTTAGTGCTGTTGGTTGTGTTGGCCAGGTGGGGTCGTGATTCAAATAGTGTGGTGACCTTGCCAGTCACGTAAATGTTCAGTGTTCCTCATATTGAGCTAGAGATAACTAGTCAGCATGGTGGCCTTGTCGGCTTGCAGGACAGGCTATAGGCCCAGTCGGCCTGAGGCTGTATTTATAGCCGTTATAGCCCGTTGTTTTCGTGAATTTGAGGTAGAGCCAACCAGGCACCAGATGTGCTTAGCTCACTAGTTAGCAGTCCAGGTCCTACTAGGCAGCAGGTGCCAGTCATACCCCCAAGGCGGGGCGTGACAGTCCTGATCCATGCCCATCTGCACCTTCAGGCAGAATGCAGCGCCCCCAAGGTGGGCGCTGCCAGGAAAATATGTACAAAATATGTAAGGCAGTAAAAGAAATGACTAAATAATACTAAAAATGAAACTGAGCACCAGTGGGAGGAATATAGAGTTAACCTGATATAACCTTATAACCTACTATACAACTAACAATAAATAGTACAAACAAGAACCTTACCTGGCCCCCATAAGCCCGGAAGATACATCCAGCACACAACCTCGCCCGGGGCCTCCATATAAGTCCTGGCAACTTTACTTCATTATATATACCCCTAATCAGGTAAAAATGAGTCAACAGGTAACTATAGTCGTCCTACCGGTCCCCTGGGTTTGCAACTGAGCCCGTTCGGCTCCTGATCTGTAGCTGCATTTGAGTCCGGTGGACTCCTAATAACTGCACCCTAGGCACCAAGCTCGAGCATGGGTATGATGCTGATACAAGCATAAAGATAGTAGTACAGCCATGGAATGGACTGTCATATGGACCTTGGGCCTCTGTATCCCTGGGACGACATATCGCTCCTTGAGCAACGTCATATAGCCCCGACGGTGACGACACAGCTAGTAACCCTGGGGTTGGTCAATAAAGGCTATACAGGGATAGGTCAATCCCCAACTAAACATAAAGTATTAATATCAACTAACAATAGAGCTATTCACAATAAACATACTTTTGACTTTCTTACATGGCTCAAGCTGTATTACAATACTATAGGAACTCTGCTGAGGGAATTCGCCTTAACATACCTCGATTGCGACTTCCTGAATAACTGATGAGTTTCAACTTGTATTTGTCAGCTCTCTTTTCAATCGTAACTTTAATACCAAAGATTAGGTCTAATTTCAATTCTAAATTCGAAATAAAAAGTAACTTTTTATACAAATAGCAACTATAATTCAACTTCGTAAAATACAGCCGAAAACATATAATTTCTGGAGAGTTCAGAAGGGAGAATTGCTTACCTAAAGCTTGTGGCCGTTTAGGAATCAATTGGGAGCACTGCAACTTCTACTCGGTGGGTTCCGATTTGGGCTTCTTGAGCCTATTTTTGAGAAATAACCCATGTAATTTTTCCCGTAGTCCATTAACTCGTTATCCGAAGTTAATTTGAAGTTGGACAGTGTTTGTTAGCATAATCGAACAAAAAATGATTGAAATTTGCATATCCTCTTACTTCTGGCCGAGAGAATCATTGAGAATGACTTAAAATTCAAGATAAGGGGGTATATATATAAGGTCGGTGGAAGGGGGCACCGCGCACCCGCCATAGTGCCGGCAGGCTCCTCGTGTCGCACCTCCCATCGTGCCAGTGGGCCTGGGCGTGGGCTGCACGGGCCAGTGCCCTACTAGCCTCAAGGCATAGCCTCGCTCGATCTTGCTTCCGAGGCTTCCTTCCACACGCATCAAGCTCTTCTTACTCATCACAAGTCCATGTGTACGCTTATCAATCGTTAACATTTATGGGGTGTAACATCTAATAATAATTAACTAAATAATATCTATAATCATCAACTTAAAAATTCAAAAATAATGATAAAAGGCATGATAAAATAGTAAATAATTATGTAAAAAGAAAACTAATTAAAAAATATCTAAAAATATTAATAGTATAGAATCCTTGGAAAGGTATACGTAGGCCAAAATAGAGTGTTAACAGCTGCCCCTTCTTTTCTCGGAATGAAGGATGAATTGTTGAGCAAAGAACATTAACATTGTAGATAATTGCCCGAACAAGGAATAATCTTAGTGGAATCGGATAAGATAAGATTGCTATTAATATGTCCTACATATCTCAGTTTACAGAAATCAGACAATGTATAGTTCTAGATTTTAGAAATCGACGAGATTCTTAAAACAAATTGATAATAGGAGATTTGAATAAAGAAAAAAGGTAGCATAGGTTGATAAGTTTGGAATATATATTGTAGGAGTGATGGAATAAAGTGAATATGGTTTAGGTCAAATTGGTGGCGACATCTTGAAGATGGGAACAAAATTATTCTCATTTGGAGCTTGTTCTATTTTCATTACCGGTAGACTTCAATTATTACTTATATAAAATGGTTAGTCAATAAATATAGAGTTAGAGCTAGAAATAATAATGACGAGAAGAGATAAGAAAGTGTATATGTATTGCATATGTTTTGTGAAAATAATGCTTAGCTCATGCAGACTTGTCACACCCAAGTGACCGTGATTAGAACCAACACTAACCCCTCGGTGGACGAACCTTGTGTCCCAACTAATCCATAAAAATTCAACATTCATACTAATAAGATAAATAATTATGAATCAAATAGTAGAAGTCTTATAATTTAAAAAAATATTCATGGAACTATCTATTACAATCTTAAGAACTAAAAGTCATTGTATAACGTACTCTAGTTGAACAAGGTCTAAGAGTAGTAATATAAGCAAAACAATAAGACAATGTCTAGAATTCAAAAAAAAAAAGACATCAAATATAGAGGGTCCACGCCAGCCTAAGTGAGAATCAGCTCAGCCTCGGATCAAACGTCAACTGCCATGCTAGAGATGAGGTTGACTAGAAATTCCTAGTCGCAGTCTGCACTAATAAAAGAAGTGCAGGAGTAGCATCGCACAACCACTATGTACTAGTAGGCATCATAGGCAACCTTACATAATAACAAGTATACGTGGTAATTAGATAAACATACAACAACCAAAACATGGAACCATTTCTCAAAACATTATTTAATGTAAATTAATTCTTGGGTTAAAAAGCTGCTGAGTCACTAGGTTAGGCCTCGCTGCAATGATACTGACCATGGCAGCAGCCTCGCCACAACTGTAAAAGTGCCAATGCAGTGGTACTGCTTAGGAAATAGCTTGCTAACACTAACAACCTTAATTTTTTAATCAATTCATCAGAATTATCTCCACAAACAACATGTTCATATACTGTCCAGTCTTGTTAATTAACCACGTAAATTTACCAACAATCAATTCATCAACTCATTATAGGTTTACATACCAAAATCCTCAACAATCCACTCATCAACTCATTATAGGTTTACAAGAAATCCAAGTAAGGCATAAACATGTACAACCAATAATAAACGCATTAAAACACACAAGTAGATAGCCCTATCTCATGAGGTTTTTATTTCTGAACCAATAGATATGTTAGAATTTATAACACTTTTGACGCTTAAAACTAGGAAAATAGCATGTACTTAGGTGTTTTTATATGGATATGAGGTTCTTTTTTACTTTATTTTCAAGAAAATAGATGTTAGAGCTTAATTGTGCAAAATTTGAGAAAATGTAGAAAAGGCTTAGTACGAATCTCAAGATGTCGTATTGAGAATCGTGGAAAGGTCCAGGAGAAAATTATGAAATAAAGTCAAGTTACGGATAATGGTACGAGTCGTACCATCTTGGTATGAGTCGTACACTGGCAGTCATGAAAAGTCCTAGAAGAAATTGCACAGGCTAAGTATCCTGGTAAGGGTGGCACTCACAAGTCGTGAAACCTACGTAAGACCCGTATAAAGAACCATCGAAAAGACCAGAAAATAGTTGACTGGTAGAACTCAAGGTACAAGAAGGAGTTACAGATTGTGGAATGAAAGTAAGAGTCGTACCATGCCATCCGTGAAAGTTTAAAAAGATGCTAACAATTGCAAGATGAATCCACTAGAAGATTGTACGACTTGTAGGTTCTTAGTACAAGTCGTACCATGTCTCAACACCTATCTAGATTCAGCAGAAGTCATTACACAACCCATACAATGTTGTTACGGATAGGTGAAGGCGGCAATAGTTTTTGGTAGTTTCCCTATTTACATAGGATAATGTTTCAATTATTTGTATAAATACTTTTGCGTTTTTTAGTACAAAGAACCGCAGAGAAGTAATTAGACGAATCAGGGACAAGTTATTGTGAATTTTAGTTTCAAGTCTTGGAGATTTCTTTCTTGAATTTCTTCTTTTCTTCTTGTTATTCAACATCAATTCTTGCAATATTCAAAAGAAGGTTTTCTTCTGATCATCATTGTAAGTATTCAATTATGTATTTGCTTATGAATGCTAATAACAATCTTAAAATCATAAGAGGCTAAAACCTCCACAACTAGGTTTGTGGGAACCATGGTGGATTAACAAACTAGGGTTACACGAAGTGATTCGAAACCAATGCTAAATACTTGTATTGTATTCTCTTCATCTTTAATGTTTCATCATGAAGCGCTAACGTTAGACTTTCCCGAATTCTTTACTTGCTTAATCCTAGAGAAGTAGAGATTAGGAAAAGAGAATTACAATAGTGCCTTGATCTTTATGGGTCATTGTATAACTTAAGTTGCGGTTGTAGAAAAGTTAATTTGAAAAAATTGATAACATTTGAATTAAACTTCTCTGAGATCTAACCCTGTGATTGAGTATAGTCATCCAATAGGGACGAACCAGTTATTTGGATGAACCCTAGCTATCAGTTCAACAAGTAAGCATTGGGATACATCACGAGTAAACTGAAGTAGTTATGAAACCCATGGGGAACACTTATCTTAGTTAATGGCGAATCTTTGATAAACAACAACTAAATTTTCAATTTATTTTATAACAGTTTTCAATAAACCCCTTTTTTTTGAGATAATAGACCTAAAAGCTTAAATACCGCATTAGTATAATTCTTTACCATATTCCCTGTGGGTTCGACCCTAACCTTATGGGTTCTTTATTGGCAAACATCACCATGCTTTATCCTGGAGTGTGAGTTTGAGGTTACTAAAATGGTGTCGCTGCTACAAAGAATATGGCTTAAGAATAGATTAATTGCTTGTGTTTAACTTTAGTTATTGTTTCCCATTTACATTTTCTTTTCTTCTATGATTCATTCAGGGTACAACAAGGAAGCCTGCCTTAAGAACCATCTATGTGAGCAATTAGATGGAAGACAAGAGGCTGCTATTGTCCATAAGAGAGATGATGAATATTGATATAATAACAGCCTTGATGAATTGGCGAGGGAGATGGATTACGGGGACACGGAATTGGTAAATGCTCTTAGAAGGAATGGGGTCGTATAACTTCAGATCAAAAGAAGTTAGACCTTGACTTAAAGAACTGTGTAACTTCTCCAGAAAAACCATCAGTGGAGGTACCACCAGTTTTTCTACTTAAGGCATTATCTCCCCACCTAAAATATGTATTCTTGGGAGAAAACAATACTTTGCCAATAATTATTGCAATCGACTTGACAGAATGGCATATAGAAGCTTTGGTCACTGTATTGAAAAAAGAAACTAAAGGCAATCGGATGGACCATAGATGACATCATCGAGATCCCTCTAGGAATATGCACTCACAAATCCAGCTCGAGCCGAATTGTGTACCAAGTATAGAGCATCAGAAAATGACTCCAACCCATCGATGCAAGAAGTGGTGAAGAAGGAGATTATCAAGTGGCTAGATGTTGGTTAGTCTACCCTATTGCAGATAGTAAGTGGGTAAGTCCAGTACAATGTGTGCCAAAGAAAGGTGACATTGCTGTACGCAATGAGAAAATGAGTTGATACGAACAAGACCCAGTCACATGTTGGTGTGTATGCATGGATTACCGAAAGCTCAACCACTGACCTAGAAGGACCATTTCCCAATGCCATTCATGGATTAGATGCTTGACAGGTTGGCAAGAAGAGGCTTGTATTATTTTCTTGATGTTTATTTGGGGTACAACTTCGATCTTCGATAGCTCCAAAAGACCAAGAGAAAATCACCTTCACTTGCCCGTATAAAACATTTGCTTTTAGGAGAATTCCTTAGGTTGTGCAATGCACTAACCACATTCCAGTGTTGTATGATTTAGATATTCTCATATATGGTAGAGGATACCATCGAGGTATTCATGGATGACTTCTCATTCATGGGCAAATAATTTGAATTCTTCCTCAAGCATTTGGGCAAAGTGTTGAACAGATGCAAAAAAACTAATTTGGTCTTAAATTGGGAGAAATGTAACTTCATGGTCAAAGAAGGAATAGTGTTGCAACAAAATCTCTGAAAAGGGCATAGAGGTGGACAAGGCGAAAATTGAAGTAATAGTTGGGTTGCCACCGCCTATTTGGCTAAGGAGGTCGAATCTTTTAGGCATGTGTGATTTCTATAGGAGGTTCATTGAGGACTTTCAAAGATTGCACAACCATTGTGCAAACTGCTCGAGAAAGAGTTTCAAGATGAATGGACAAAGTGATAAGCTGTATATGGAGACACCGAAGAGATAAGAGGAATTAAGATGGTGTACCTTGATGACGCATGTATGATCACAGGTAAGTTACATCGTGTCGTGATGTTAAATTAGGCATTGCATGCGAGAAACCCATGGAAGGTGAAGTTTGAGTAGCCAGGTGTGTCCATTTTCCCTTGTGCATATTTTATGCTTCAGGAACAAAGCATTTATTTTTCAAAAAGGGGGGTGTACTTGTATTTTTTGGGATTTTTGATTCATCTGAGGGTTTTTCTTGCCGTGTTTCTTTTCCCTCAAGCATGCTATCTAGTAAAAACGACATGTTTAAGTTGTTTTTGTTTAATTATAAGTAGCTTAGAATTAATTTGTAGCCAATAAATGCACTACTTTGATGTTTTTGAAAAACATTGACCCTGTTAAAAACTTTTGATGTTAGTCATGGCAACTAATTACAATGCCATGACTTTTTTGTGGATCTTTATATGGCATTTAAAATGTTGAGCATGAGAAGTTGTAGTTTAGCTGTCGTGCATGGTAATCCGGATAGGTATATTCACAAACCAGTACCATGAGTCAGTGAGGTTGTATACCTAGTTCGATACTCGTATTTAGGATCTAGAACTTGCCTGTTGGTCTTTTCATAGCTTTAGGATAGCTGGTTAGATGATCATAGGTTGTTATTGATTGATTAGTCACTAGCCTAAATTACCTATCAAATGATGATGAAGCCCTTGATCCCGATTTTAAGCCTTATATTGACTGTTTTTCTTTGATTAACCTTCAACCTTACCTATTTTTTGTAATGAATCTATTTTGGCCTCTTATCCCTCCTTGATATTAGAACCCCAACCTAGGCAAAATGCCTAAGCAAGGGTGGTTGTAGTAGGGTGCATAAATTGTGGGTAGATAAAAAGGAAAAAAGAAAAAGGGTTTAAAATGAGGTGTGGTATGGCAAGAAAAGGAAAATCCAAAATAAAAAAAATGAAAAGAAAATATAAGAGAAAAAAGGAATGAAAAAAGTTGAAACACACCACACCTATATATTGCATAAAAAAAAGGAGAAAAGGGAGGAAAAAGTTAAAAAAGAAAAAATAGGGTAAAACGTAAAGTGGAGCCACAATTATGTATTACCAAGGAGGTTTAGTCACTAAAATCTCATATTTTCCTATACTCATCCCAAAGAATACATTACAAGCCAAAGAAAGTGCTATAGTGATCCTAGGTTAGCTGTCCGAACAGTCGAAGTAGAGAAAATAAGGGCAAGTCTATGGTATCCGATGTGCAGCATTTGAAACTTCTTTGGGAGAGTGAGAGTCTCATTTTTTTAGTCCCAAATTTATTACATTATATATCTCAGAGTGTTGTGGACTTCTTTTGCTGTGAGGGTACCTGGTTGGTGTTGAATTTTACCAATTATCTATGTGAATAGCATGGGTGATAGCTTGATTCTCTGCTAATAGTTGGACTTCATATCTTGATCCTGATATGTCATTGATTTGCTACATGTGTGCACAAATGACTTAGTTTGAATAGAAAAATGGTTAAAAGTTGATTATGGTTCATAGTGCAAATTTTGTTGTGCTGGCTGTAGGTATTCTAGGTTTACTTTCTAGTTAAGCATCATTTTTAGTTTTTGTTTTCTTTGCCTGAGGACATGCAAAAGTCTTAAGTTTAAGGTGTTGATGTGTTGTGAGTTTACAGCACTCTCGACGCTTAAAACTAGGAAACTAGAATGACTTAGTGTGTTGAGGTAGATAGCAGGTGCTTTTACTTTGTTTCTTAGGGAAAATAGATGCTGGAGCTGAATTCAGCAAAAGTTGAAGAAAAATGTAGAAAAGAGGCTTAGTACTGATCTTAGTATGAGTTGTACCATCCTGGTATGAGCCGTACTGAGAATCATAGAAAGGTCCAGCAGCATTGTGAAGTAAATTCAAGTTATGGCTCATGGTACGAGTCGTACCATGGCAAGCCGTGAAAAGTCCCAGAAAAAATTGCACAGCCAAGTATCCCGGGATACGAGTGGCACTCACGAGTTATGAAACCTACCTAAGAACCGTACCTCAAAGAACCGTGGAAAAGATCAGAAGAATAGATGACTGCCAGAACTCAAGGCAAGAAGGAGTTATGGCATCATGGAATGAAGGCACGAGTCCTACCATGCCATCCGTGAAAGCTTACGTAAGATGCCAACAATTGCAAGATCAAGGCAATGCAAAGATTGTATGACTCGTTGCTCCGGTACGAGCCGTACAAAGTGTCTCAACACTTAGCCGGATTCAGCAGAAGCTAGCCAATGTACGAAAGTCACATATGACCCGTACAGTGATGTTACGGGTCATAGATGAAGGAAGACAGATTTTGGTAGTTTCCTACATAGGAGAAGGTTCCAATTTATTTTGTATAAATATTTCTTTTAGTTATTTTCTGGAAGTACGTAGAAGTACTTAAACGTAATTAGGACAAGTTGTTTTGAATTTTTTAATTCAAGTCTTGGAGATTTCTTTCTGAATTTCTTCTTCTTGATTATTCAACATCAAATCTTGCAATATTCAAAGCATGTTTTCTTTCAATCATCATTGTAATATTTAATTATATGTTTGTCCATAAATGTTAATAACAATCTTAGAATCATGAGAGGCTAAAACCTCTACAACTAGGGTTGTAGGAACCACGGTGGATTAATAAACTAGGGTTACACAAAGTTATTCAAAACCAATGCTAAACACATGTACTGTATTATCTTCATCTTTAATGTTTCATAATGAAGTGCAACGTTAAGGCTTTCCTGAATTTCTTACTTGCTTGAACCTAAAGAAGTAGAGATTAGAAAAAGAGAATTCCAAATTAAAGCCTTAATCTTTATGAATCATTGTATAACTTGAATTGTGGTCGCAGGATAGTAACTTGGAACAAATTGATAATGGTGAATTGAAATCTCTCTTGAGACCTAATCTCGTGATTGAGTATAGTCATCCAACAGGGAAAAACCAATCATTTGGATGAACCCTAATTATCAGTTCTACATGTAAGCATTGGGATAGATCACGAGTGTAAACACAAAGTAGTTATGAACCCATGAGGAACACTTGCCCTAGTTAATTGCAAATCTTGATAAACAACAACTAAATTTTCAATCTTGTTTTATAACTTTTTTGAATAAATCCCCATTTTTGGAGATAACAGACCTAAAATCTTAAACACCTGTATTAGTCTAATTTTAATCATATTCCCTGTGGGTTTTACCCTAACCTTTGTTGGGTTGTTTATTGACAATGTCTGCTTTGTGCTTTTATCAGAGTGTGAGTTTGAGCGTTATCACCAATACACCACATGGACCTCTCAAAGATTTTTTACGATTTGTATTGATGTTTGTCACATGCATCCATCACATAATAGTATATCAATACACATAACTGAATATCTCTATATACACATGTCAGACGGTCTTATTTCTAACCTTCCGCCATGACCTATAGGGGACTCTAGAAATTTATGTAATGTACTCGGAGTGTACCCGCTCCCACTCATCTACTTGTCCAGATGCTCCCTCGGATACGAGTCACTCATGTCATAACCGCTTGCTCAGATACTCACCTCAGGTAAGAGACACTCATCTCCGGATAATTACATGTTATCCACCTTCATTCTCGTATTCCATATGCCATCAAACGATCCATTTACATGACTGCCGTAGGTATAAAATTACAATTCACTAGCATGATTTTAAACACACCATATTATATACACACATATGACAATTAAAAGAAACACATTGATCAACACAATGCAACTTTAAATTCACAATAATCAACACTATCAAGTATAATCTCGAATTATTATACAAGTATAATTAACACATCATAATCCTAGAAAAACTAGTATCAGAAGACCAACTATCATGTTCATCAAATAGCAATATATACAAATCATATAATAATGTCTAACTTCATAAACCATATAACCTACTTTCTATTATGGCACTGAAGAATACAGCAACCCATGGGAGCCTTGCCTTCTCAATGCCTCTGAGTGTTCAAAGTCAAAAAATAGGATATTAAGGAACCAATAAATATTCTACCTCTTCGATCAAGGATTTAGGAACTCAACCCACTCTCTTTCCTGTTATTTACTATCTAATTTGATAATCACAAAAGCAAATTATCATAACCCAAACCTACCATGATAATTTCAACCTAGTTCATGGAGTTTTGTTTTACTCCTTTAACTCCCTATAAATAGTTTTTAAGGTTAAATCTCCCAATTTCACTGAGTTGTAGGCCCCAACCATCTCAAAATCAATGTTCTACAATCATATTTATTTCTAGAAAAGCGTTAATTACCTATTTTTTGGCCTAGAAATCAAAACCCACTTATTCTCATTCAAAATATCCCCATCATTCACAACCTAGGATTTTTAACTAGAAAGTCACCATTAAAGTTCATCCATTACCTCTAGAGTGCTAGGAATCTAAAGGGGAATGAGCAAGATAAAATTCATACCTTGGGAAGGAGAACCTTTTTTTCCTTGCAAAATATCCCCAACCTCTTTAGTTTATGTGCCTTAGAATAATGGGGTGAATTAAAATTCTAACTTAAATCAATTTTCTACCTCGCATTATCTCAAGCAGCAACCGGGCTTTGGCGGCCAGAGCATCACCATGATAGACCACTATTTTCTTTTCTACCACAACAGTAGACCTCTGACCGTCATGAAGGTCTCGCTACAGCAAAAATCCTACTGCTGCAGCAGTCCCCGCTAACCAGTAGCTTGATAAACGTACATATTTTCTCAATCTCAAAACACAAGCATTTCATTCAACCTCTCCGAAACTTTCCAACCACTCTCTTAGACGAAAAAGAGGGTGTTAAGGCCTTTATTATCCTGTAATGATGGATGGTTCATTACATCAGATGGCTAAAATGAAACATCGCTCATCCCCAAATAGTCAAAGAAAAGGAGAAAGGATAAGAAAGTACCTCGACTACGAAAAGTTGAGGGTATTTTTCTAAAAAGTCTGCTTCAGTCTCCCAAGTGACCTCCATAGATGGCTCTTCCAATGGACCTTCATAGTTGCTATCTCCTTCGATCTCAGCCTTGTGGATTCTATCTAATATAGCCACCTGCTACTTTTTCATACAATAAATTTTCATCAAGCAAAAGAATGAGTCCCATCGGCACGTAAGTGCATCCCTATGATACTTTTTAGCATAAAGACATGAAACACGGATGAAATCCAAACAAAATCAATAGGCAAGGCCAATTCATAAGCCACCTTCACATCAAGTTGAAAAAACTTCAAATGGACTAATGTATCTCGGGCTGAGCTTGCCTCGTTTCCAAATCACGTCACATCCTTCATGGTTGAAACCTTGATCAAGACCTGCTCTCCCACCATAAAATCCATATTTTCAACTTTCGGTCGCAAGATACCGGGTTGTCTACTCTGAGCTGCCAAGAGTTTCTTTTCTTTAATTATCTTGACCTTTTCCAAGGATTCTTTCAGCAAATCAGTACCCTATGGCCTTACCTTGAAGGCATCTTAGCAAATAGGAGACCTACATCTCCTCCCATACAAAGTCTTGAATGGCGCCATTTTGATGCTTGGGTGATAATTGGGGTTGCTTATATGCAAATCCTGTGAAGGGTAGGAACTTTTCAAAATGACCCCCAAAGTCTATCACAAAAGCCTAAGCATATTCTCTAACACTTTAATTATCCTCTCAGATCGACCATCAGTATGAGGGGGCAGAATGCAATGTTCAAGTCCAAATTTCTTATACCTAGTTCAACCTGCGAGGTTCTCTAAAAATTAAAGTGAACTATGTACCTTTGCCTGAGATAATCGATGTTACACCTCGTGAAACTAAACCAATTTCTTTTAACATACAACTTGGCCAACCTTTCATATATAAGTCATCTAGACCGATAAAAAGTGGGTAGACTTAGTAAGCCCTGGCTGCCACCACTCATATTGAGTCAAACTTATCAAAGATCTTTGGAAGACCAACCATGAAGTCCATTGCTATCCTCACACACTTTCATTATGGAATGGGCATCCTATGGAGCACTCGGTCTTGATGTTCATATTTCACCTCTCCTCGACAATTTAGACATTGATCTTGGGCATATTTACATTCCCAAATGCTATTTTTTATCTTAATTTTAATCATGTTTGTCGATTAAATTAAGTATATTCTTATATGCTTTGTGTATATTTATGTGCATGACCTAACCAATGTGATTAGCCCATGTTTGTAGGTGAAATATGATAAAGATGGGCTTAATATGATGATTAAGTATATTCTCATGTGGTTTGTGTATATTTATGTGCATGACCTAACCAATGTGATTAGCCCATGTTTGTAGGTGATATATGCTAAAGATTGGCTCAATATGATGATGCATGAGCAAGAAGAAAGCTTGGAAGGAGTTTTTGAGGAAGATTGCATGAGGTTGGTACAAAAAGTAAGCTGCCGTACAGCCCAGCATGCCACGCCGGGCAGTAGGCTGGATGACAGCGCCATGCCACGCCACACTCTAGCAAAGGCGCTAGGCAATGTGCCACGCCCAGGAGCCTATGTGCGAAAAGCAACCCAAGAAAAAGTCGTGTACGATGGCACCGTGGCACGTTGGCTGAGCTCCACAATGAAGGCCATTCTGGCCGCGACACCCACATCTAGTAATGGGCCACGCCCGATAGCACACATGCAGATGCCCTACCCAACGCATAATTTTAGTGAGAATCTACGTCTACTCTGTACCACAGAGGGCATGCTTCATTGTGATAGGCAGTGTGGCAGGGAGGTAGATTTCACATGACCAATTTTCATCATCTATAAATAGAACACTTATTTTATTTTATTATTTATCACATGTTACTTTTTGGAAAATGTAGAGGAGAGAAGGAGATCAAAGAAGACTCTACCTAGGGTTTCAGTTTCTTCCTTTTTCGCTCTTGTTCTTACATGAATTGCAACTATATTATGAATTCATGCGTTAGCATGAATCTAAGGCCCTTCTTCTAGGGTTGAGCCGTAAAACATGAGTGTATTTGCTTAATTGCATATTTGGTTTAAGTTTTCATTGCTGTTAGTCTTGGCATTCTCATTGTTAATCATTTTAATGCTTGATCACCATTAAAATGCACTTGTTAATCTTAGAAAAACTCAAAAGAGAAAAACCTAGGTTAGAACTAGGAATTCAAGAAGTGAGTTCAATACTTTAAGGATGATTCGCGGTTAGTATAGAAATATACCTAATTTGACTCGCTTAGTTATTATACAAGAAGATAGCTAGACACCGAATTTGGAATTGTCACATCACCGCTCTTTGATGTAGTTGTAAATCCAACTTAGGTTAAATGGTTAGAAGTTTGAAATTCCATAACCAAAGGAATTAACCCCGTAAACCACTCCACGAGATACCTCATATGAATTAGTTGTCACATCCCGCTCACGATGTAGTTGTGAGGCTAATTGATTCTATTTAGAGGCTCGAGAGACCATGAACATGGTAATTATTTGGTGAGACAATAGATGAAGTAAAATACTTGAACCAATATGAATGTAGCATTACATGATTGTTTGGTCTTAACCTTGGATTCTTCTCAATACTGCTTTTTTAATTTAATTGTGATCATCCTTAGATTTGCACAAAACAGTTAAATCTTGAAAATTAGCACTTTTGAATTGTGAATTGATACTTGAACTTGAATATTCACTGATAATATAGTCCCTGTGGGTTTGACATCTATCTCTTAAAGAGTCACTATATTACTTGTATGACTGTTCGCTTGCGCGTGCACCGGAGGTATAGTCAAGTTTTTGGCACCGTTACTAAAGACTGGCAACATTTGGTGAATTTATTGTTTTTGTATTGTTTTATATTTTCTTAAGTGTTAAAAGACTTGGTCTTGCTCTGTTAATTTGAAGGTAATAGGGTTGTCCTTGCAGCAAGCTGGTAAGGGATAGAGAGCTGGTAGAACCGTATCCCGACCATGAAAGAAGGTTACAGACAAGCTGAGAAGGGAAGGTTCTACTCTTATCCCATCTAGCGGTGTTCAACAGATGAGGTTTCACTAGAGGAGATGGCGTAAAGACTTGTTCGTGAAGTAGAAATCCTACTGGCGACAAATGTTACCTCTAGCATCCGCAAACCGAAGCCTAGAGGTATTTTGGAGCTTAAACAATAACATGTGCAGCTTGTTGCATTCCAAATAGGAAATTCATACATGATGACACATGAAGATCCATATACATCTGTAGAATTTTCTTAGAAATCAGTGACACCTTCATCCCCACTGAGTGTTAACTACTCTTATAAAGGTCACCTTTTCCCATTTTGACTTTGGGAGAAGCGAAAAGGCGGCTGAAGGAAGAGCCACCGAATTCCATCACTACTTGAAATGACCTGGCAAGGAAGTTGATCCTCATCAGATTTCCTCATCAGGAAAGACTGTAAAGCTACAAAAAGTGAGATCTTGGAGTTTTCGAGCAGAGGCCTGAGGAGAATTTATATTTGGCTTGGGGAGAGGTTCAAGTCATTGTTAAGAGACTTCCTCATCATCGCAGTCAAATGAAGTGCTAGCCCACACTTTGTGGAGAGAGTCCGACTCACATATAAAAAATTTCATAGACTCTCATCAGGTGGGCAAGAACTAGAGAAAACATACGAGGAGTTATACACTTGCTGAATTAGAATTTCATAGGGAAATCTAGAGGGAATAGTGATTCATCTAGAGGGGCAGGTAGAAAAAGCAGATGGGCTCATTGAAGTTGACAAAGGAATGCGTTAAGCAGCCCAGCTAGCATCCTTTCGCATCAGATGATAACTCAATTCAACAAGATGAACTTGCAATAGCCGTAGGCACAGGTAAATGCAGTGCAACCACCCCTAGCTATTGGAAATTTGTGGAAACAGCGGCATGGTGTAGACTCTTGCGGAGAAGATCTAGAGTCAATCAACTTTATAGGTAATGTGCCAAGAGGTAATCGAATTATGGGAATACCAATAGGAACTGGCAAAATCACCCAAATTTCTTGGGGTAGTAATCAAGGGTAGAGTCAGAGTTATCACCAGCCCTTACTGCAATAATTATGGGCAGCAGAAGTGGTCAATCTAGCAACATTGAGAGATATTGTAGAAAATCGTGGCCAATCAGACTAGATGGCAGTTGACCATGTAAAAATGGTAGCTGAGCTTAAAAATCAAAAGTTGGCCACTCGCAACTTAGAGAAACAGATGGGTTAGTTAGTAGCTGCTCAACATAATAGATCGCCAGGGGTTTTACCCAGTGATACAGATTTAAACTCGAGGCAAGTCATGGCCATAAGTTTGAGAAGTGGCAAACAGTTGGATGATGCAACAATAAAAGAGAAGAAGAATGAGGTGCAGCCAAAGTTGGTCAACCAGGTCCATCAGTTAAGAAGGGAGACAATCAGAAAGCTGCAGTTAACCAATCACAATCAACATTGCAGCCATTATAAAGACCACCACCACCATTCCAGCAAAGGTTTAAGGAGAGTTAGCGACACGCGTTTGTGAAACTTCTTGATATTTTCAAGGAACTCACATAAATTTTCCTTTGATTGACCTTTTTAGGGAATGCCCAAGCATGCTATACTGAAGAATGTGGACAACAAGATGAGGCTGATGGATGTATAGATTGTACCTATTGAGAGCAAAGGCAGCTTCAGGGTGACGAAAGCAAGATTCCCAAAAGCCTTTGAAGACTTTAGGAGTTTCACTCATGGCTTACAAACAAAGGAAAAGATGTGTTGAGGGCCTTATGTGATCTAGGGGAAGCAGTGAACTTGATGCCCGTATCGCTATTCAATACCCTTGGTTTGGAAAAACCAAGGCCCACTAGAGTGATGTTGCAACAGCTGACAAGTTGAGGATGTCCTCGTGAGGGGATTATTAAGGATCTGTTGATCAAAGTAGGTAAATTCATCATACCCGCCGATTTTATAATACTCGACTTTGAAGTTGATGACCGTAATACCCATTGGCCATCTTGGGATGCCCATTCCTAGCCACAAGAGGAGCTGTGGATTGATATGAGAGTTGGAACCCTGGAAAGAGGGTGAATGATAAGGAGAAGACGCTTAGAGTGTAACAGAACAACCCCCAACAAACTACGAGATCTTTCCAAGATCAATGTACTGATAGAGGATTTAGGTGGTGATTCTGAAGGTCCACTTTCAAAGATCTCTAATAAATGAGCTCGAGTCTACTATTGAGAAGTGCTAAGAAGGAATTTTGGTGAAAAAGCAAGTGAAGGAGGAAGAGGAAAGTGTGGAGCCTTCCAAAGCAAGAAAAAGAGAAGATGGTTCCCGAAAGGGAAGAATTCTTTGAGAACATCTTAAAAAGAATGGGTTCACATTATGCCTCGATGATAAATCAGGCGCTGCTTGGGGAGGGAACCCGCGTACCACGTGCACAATTTTTCCTTTTAGTTTGTTTATTTTGTTGATTTTCACTTTGTTTTTGTTGAGTTTAGCATAGAGAGTAAAGTTCCAGTACCCTTGAAGCGTGGTTAAGAAGTACTGGAAAACATATATTTGGGGTTGGTGACCCATGCCTGAAAGCGACAAACATGTTGTTAGCTAGGCCTCGGAGCCATCCGTGAAGTATCTCTAACCCTTGTTATGAATTTCACCACGCTTTGGGGACATAACATATTTCAAGTGTGGGGTGATGGAGATTTAAAAAGTTTTTTAGGTTTATTATGAAACATGTGCTTGGTTTGAAAATGTGTTTGATTTGAAAGTCTGAGTTGAGCACAGTTCACTCACCCTCTTTGATTTTTCTTTTATTTCTTTTTCGGAAGGAGCGCTTTGAATTGAGAACAAGACTTTTTGAGTAGTTTGCAGATAGCTTTTGTAGTCATAGCTAAGAACTTTTCCCAACAATGGATGGATGACGACCATCTTGAGGAAAAATTAGTCAGCTTAGGATTTTGTTTTTGAACCCTTAACTGATTGATTTCTTGATACTCTTGTTGAGTGATGTACATGATTGCAAGACCCAAGTGGATGTTAATTGTGAAGCATGTTGAGCAATTGTATGACTTGTTGACACCTAGGCTCTTGAATATGACTATGTATGCTTATTGCTTAATTTTTTAATTCATGTGATTAGCTGTAGTTAGAGAGTCTGTATGGGTCTGTCTTGAAATGAATATGTATAGTGAGTGTAAGGTTCTTCATATATTCTATGTTATCATGTAGTGTCTACAACTTGTCTGGTGTGTTTGCAAAAGGAAATGAGGGATGTTAATTGTAGAAGATGATATAGACATTTCTTTGAATAAGCTTATTTTCATCCTCTCTGCTTTACCTACTCCTTAACACATAACTTTTAGTTAGCCCCATTGAGCCTTTAGCCTATTCTTTGTTAGTCATAATAAAAGTTTAATCCTTTTCTTCAATAGACCTGGAATTTGATTCTAAATTTCTAAGCGCTATGAAAATACAAAAAGAGTTAAAGGAGGAATATTGAAAGAAGGGAAATAGTTGGTAGTGGAAGTTGAAGAAAAGATTAGAGGTGCAATGTTAAAAATGCATAAGTATTGGTAGGGAGAGAAAAAGAACAAAAGAATGAAAAAGTGTCTAATTCTTAAAGTAGCCTCTAATATAGTGTAAGCATGCTTAAAGAATTCAAGGCAAACAAAAGGAAAGTGATATATGAAAACAAGGGGTGAAGTAAAAGAAGAGGCTGTGCTCACTGAGAAAGTGACGTATTAAAAGTTCTAGAGAAGATAGTCACTATTATTGGCCGTAATATTACCTACCCACCCTTATCCTACATTACAACCCATAAAGTCCTACTTAATGTTACTTTTAGACGTTCCTGTATTAGCAGAGTAATACACTAAGGGCAAGCATATGGGTCATTGCATGTTGCATGTAAATTCTTTGTGAGAGTGAGCGTAATTTGTATTCATGGCACCATGTCATGGTTTGAAATTGTGAGTGAAAAAGGGTATCTCTTGTTGTGAGGGTACATGTTTGAGGAAAGATAGAATTTATGCTGGACTTGATTGCCAATGTGTACGAGTTTGCTGTAGTTTTAGAGTTGATTCTTGAGGCTAGAGATCTTAACTAGTTGTCATGATTTAGTTGTGTAACATATAACTTGCTTTATTTTGAACTTACCATCTAAGTCAGTTATTGTAGCCTTAACTTAAGTCATCTTGCGTCAATTAGTAATGTGTGACTCTTCCTTGTGTATGAGATGTAAAGGATATATTCGGGGACGAACAAGACTTTAAGTGTGGGTTAGTGATCTTGGGCATATTTACATGCCCAAGTTCTATTTTATATCTTAGTTTTAGTCATGTTTGTCAATTAAATTAAGTATATTCTCATGTGTCTTGTGCATAATTATGTGCATGAACTAACCAATGTGACTAGCCTATGTTTGTAGGTGAAATATGCTAAGAATAAGCTTAATATGATGATGCATGAACAAGAAGGAAGCTCGGAAGGAGATTTTAAGAAGATTGCATGAATTTGGCATGAAAAGTAAGTTAAATGCACATCCCAGCATGCCACGCTGACAGGGCTGGGTGACAGGCGTCGTACCATGCCAAACGAGCAGCGTGCCAGGCAATGTGCCATGCCCAGGTGCTTGTGCGTGAGAAGCAGCCTGGGCAGTAGTCATGCACGGATGGCACCGCACCACGCCGGCTGAGCTTCACGATGAAGGTCATGCCACGCCAAGTGAAGACCCAGTCCAGCAGCGTGCCACACCTGATGCAATATGCCAATACCCTGACCAGCGCATAATTCTAGTAAGCATCTGCGTCTACTCCATGCCATGGAGGGCATGCTACGCGATAGGAAGTGTGGCATGGAGGAAGATTTCACATGACCAATCTTCATCATCTATAAATAGCACACTTAGTTTATTTTATCATTTATCACGTGTTACTTTATGGAAAACATAGAGGAGCGAAGGAGAGCAAAGAAGACACTACCTAGGATTTCATTTTCTTCCTTTTCACTCTTGTTCATACATGAATTGTAATTACATTATGAATTCATGTGTTAACATGAGTGGCTAAGGTCCTTCTTCTAGGGTTGAGGCCACAAAACATGATTGTATTTGCTTAATTCTATATTTGGTTCAAGTTTTCATTGTTGTTAGTTCTTGCATTCCCATTGTTAATTATTTTAATACTTAATCACCATTGAAATGCACTTGTTAATTTTAGGAAAACTTGAAATAGCGAAACCTAGGTTAGAACTAGGAATGCAATATGTTAGTCTGCCTTTAGGCTAATTCACGGTTAGATAGAAATATACCCTAATTCGCCTCACTTGGTTATTAACAGAAGATAGCTAGACACCGAATTTGGAATTATGGCATCACCGCCTCTTTGAAGTAGTTGTGAAGCCAAGCTAGGTTAAATGGTTAGGTTCAAAGCCATAACCAAGGGCATTAACCCTGCAATCGCTCCACATAGATAATTGCATATGAATTAGGTTGTCACATCCCAAGCCAACGATGTAGTTGTGAGGCTAATTCCGATTTTGTTTAGAGGCTTGAGAGACCATAAACATGGAAATTATTTTGTAAGACAACAAATGAAGGAAAATACTTAAACCAATATGAATGTAGCATTACATGATTGTTTAGCCTTAACCTCGATTCTTCTCAATACTATTTTTCGAGTTAATATGTGATCGTCCTTAGATTTTAGTAACAAAACATTTAAATATTGAAAATTAGCACTTTTTAATTGTGAATTGATACTTGAACATAAATATTAATTAATAATATTGTCACTATGGGTTCGATATCTAGCTCTTAAAGTCACTGTATTATTTGTACGACCACGTGTGCTTGCACATGCACCAGAGGCGTAGTCAGACATTGAAAACATGCTCCACAGTATCTTTAATCATCTCGCCCTACCAATAGTGTTGTCTCAAGTCACATCTTGATCGCTCTAGGATGTATAGAATACCTCAAACTATGAGCTCTGATAGGTATGATTTGATTAGATCACCTACCGGGGAACACATAGTTAGGACCCGAGCTAAGACCTCAGACAGCAATATGGAACCTAGAACCACGAATGGCTCCAAGATAACCTATTTCACATATATAGCATGAATAAGAGCATTTCTAAGAAGAAGTAAAGCATTAAAATGATATAAGTTGAAGTCTGCATAACATAAACTCATAAACGTAAACACAAGTCAACAATGCTGAGCTACCTGCACATGGTTGTCTGAAAAGCCTCTACTACTACGATGAGCTGATGAGAAAACACCCCCAAATATCTCACTAAGTTTGAAATTGAATGGACATAAAAATAAGATTGACAATTTCCTCGGAGAATGAGTACTACCCGCGATAGAACTGACCGAAGCGGAGCGAGCTAATGATAGGGCTGAGAAGTATCACCCGAACCTATATCACGAGATGATATAGCATAGAGTATGCGGTCAATACTTTGAATGTACTGAGTGTGTAAGATAATTAAAAACACACTAATAAAATCCAAATAAAGAGATTATGAGTGTAAGATAGTATAATACATAAGATGTTGATCACAAACAGAACATAAGGGCTCAAGACTCTTAAAATTATTTGATAACCCTATATATGAGTGATTTCATAAGTAAAATAGTGTAAAGAATGTTTCTGTCAAAGTACCATAAGTTGTAATATCATAAGGCATGAAACAGATATTAATACATATAAAAATTAAGGAAAATGGGAGATTTATAACCATACCCCACGTGAGCACAAGGTTGAGCTCAACCTGTAAAACCCTAGTCGAGAGGGTGTCCGTACCTTGCCAAGTATAGGACCATAAAAAGGATTGATATCACCATGGGTGGCCCATTCTTGGCATAGGAGACACCCTCATAGAGGATCCTTATCATGGCTACGTTGGCACGTAGCCTCGAGACCCGGGTGTGCTAGAACCCCCATCTACTCGTGTTAAATACTACTCCAGAAAAAATAATTTCATATAATAATGATGAAACATTGATTTACATGGCTAGTTTAAATCACGAAATTCATAACATATTAACATATGTGAGCTAGCCATGATAATAGTGCGTATACCGGCCATGATACACACTTGAATTTTGTGAAAATCATGCATACTTGAGTAAAACTTCATAACTCAAAATCATAAATCATAAGCTTAACAATTCATAAATATTCATGCATATTTGTAATACATCTACTTGAAATCATGGACCCATAAGCTTGAAATTCATAAATCATGCAATATATGTAATCTTCATAAACTTGAAATCATTTATTATGAAGTAAATTGGAGGGTTAAACCTACCCTAATATCCATAAAACATCAATTGAAACATGAGAGAATTAAATCCATAGAAATAGCATGGAAGTTTTCCTTTAAAATTGGTTAAGACCCTAGAGTTTAACTTGGCATGCTTAGAGACTTGAAATAATAGAAAATTCAGATGAAATTGATCATGAGGGTGTCAATATATCCCCCATTCATGTTCCTACATAACTGCACAGACCCTAAACTTGTCTTGAAAAGCCGAAGAAGAATTGAAGAGATTTAATGAAGAACCCTAGCTTTGATCTTGAGAGGAAATTCTAACAATCGCTCTTTGAAGGGAATGAATAATTTGTACGGCCAAGTTAAACCCTTTAATATGAACCCTTAAGAAATCCTAAAATGATGTCATTTAGAAGTTAAAATCATAGGATTTTACCAAAATACCCTAGACTATTGAAATTTTAAACCAACTGGCAGGACCAACGACCCATACACGGTCATGGGTCGTAAACAACGGACCATTGGCCAATCCGTTGTTTCCTCTTCTTCCTCCCAAATTCCTTCAATTCGCTTTCCAACGACCCATCCAACAAGTAGTTTCCAGACCTAACAAATCCTCGTTGGATCCACCCATTGCTTCTGAACTACTCTGGTATCTCCTAATTCCCAACCAACTGCTAGATAGGATGAGTTGTTCATGCTACAATGAATCGTCACTCGTCTCATTGTCACCATTGTCACACTCCGCACTATTTTTTCTCGAAATCCTTCCAACAGATCGATACTCACAGTCGTTACATGTCTTAATGAGTTGGGGGTATCCTTCTGTCATCTCTTGAACCAAATCCAACCCCTTTAAACCTACATAATGACCCATTAGGACGACTCCATTACCTAAACTATTGATTCACAACTTTATTCATTGTTTCTGGGAAGCTTTGACTAAGGGCATACAATGAGACACAGAGAGAGTTGTTATTCCTCACAAAGGACTCGTTTCGTAGTCGTCAGTGACTGATGCCATTTCCTACTTAAAGTATCGAGTTTGATCTGAGGGACTTTTGGGTTATAACATTATCTTCCCCTTGGAAAAATTATTCCTCGAATATAGATTAAGCATACTGAAAATCTAGGGAAAGAACTGCAATCCTAAAATTGGAAGCTATAAACTGAAAAATTGACGAAAGACTGACTTTGGACTGAGATACATGATCGAACTAAATTCACGAAACATGCACACATGCTATAACATGAAAGGAACTGAGAGACATGAACTTGACATGAAACTGAATAGAGTACTAAGGAGGAAATTGGTACCTCCTACTGGAACTGAGCTTGAAGAGAAAAGATGCGGGTATTTAGCCACCATATCTTCTTCGGCTTTCCATGTAGCTCCCTTAATAAGTTGATTTCTCCATAAAACTTTCACTGACGCTACTTCCTTGTTCCTCAACTTCTTAACCTAACAATCAAGGATCTCAATAGGAACTTCTTCATAAGTGAGGTTATCCTTCACCCCAATTCTCTCTACTGGAACAACTAAAGCTGGATCACTAATGCACTTTTTAAACAGAGATACATGGAAAACTGGATGCACTGAGGCTAACTTTGTTGGTAGTTCCAACTCATATGTCACCTTTCCAACTCGCCTCAGGATCCTACAAGGACCAACATATCGGGGACTAAGAATCCCTTTCTTACCGAACCTTATGACTCCCTTCATGGGTGATACCTTTAGAAACCACCAAATCATCGACTTCAAAATCAAGTTCTCTTCTCTTAACATCTGCATATGATTTCTAATGAGTTTGAGATGTTTTCAATCTTTTTCTAATAAGTTCAACCTTCTCCATCGCCTCATGAACTAAATCTGGCCCTATCAATATGGATTCACCTATCGCAAACCATCCAATAGGTGATCTATACCTCCACCCGCAAAGAGCCTCAAATGGAGCCATTTGAATGTTAGAGTGATAGATGTTATTGTAGGTAAATTCGATGAGAGGCAAGTTACCATCCTAACTACCCTTGAAATCAACTACACATAATCTCAACATGTTCTCAATAGTCTGAATGGTCCACTCAGCCTGACCATCTATCTGCGGGTGAAAACATGTGCTAAGCTTCACCTGTGTACTAAGTCCCTTCTGAAATGATTTTCAAAACTAGGAGGTGAACTAGGTACCCCTATCTGAGATGATGGACAAAGGGACTCCATGTAACTGAACCAACTGCCGAATGTAAAGCCTAGCATAATCCTCGATTGAATCCGTAGTTTTGGCCAGTAGGAAATATGTTGATTTGATCAAGATGTCCACAATCACCCATATGGAGTCATACTGCTGACGTGTATAAGGCATACTTGTAATGAAGTACATATTGATCTCTTCCCACTTCCAAGTAAGAATTCTAATATCCTAAAGCATACCTCCAGGCCTCTGATGCTCAACCTTCACTTGTTTGCAATTCGGATACTTAGCCACAAACTCTGCTATTGTCCTTCTTCATGCTATTCCACTGATAGACTTCTCGTAGGTGACGGTACATCTTGGTAGCACCTGGATGGATAGAGTACTGAGAGACATGAGCCTCACTCAACATCCACTCTCTCAAGTCATCCATAATCGAAACACATAGTCGGCCCTAATATCATAGAACGCCATCTCCCTCTTGGAAGAAACCTCTATTTTCTAATTTCGGACAACTTCCTTCAACTTTACTAGGATAGGATTCTTATCTTGTCTTGCCTTAACTTCTTCCACCAATTAAGATTCTAACCCATTTTGATAAATAACACCACCATATATTGCATCTATAAGGAGATCTCGTAAATGAGCGAGCCTATGGACATCCTTCACCAACTCTTTTCTCCCATTCTCGACATTGGACACACTCTCTATGGATAGCCTACTAAGAGAATCCACCACTATATTGGTTGTTCCCGGATGACAAAGGACACTCATATCATAGTCCTTAAGAAGTTCTAGCTATCTTCTTTGCCGCAAATTTGGGTCCTTCTAAGTAAACACAAACTGAATGCTCTTGTGGTCTGTGAACACATCAACATGCACCCCATACAAATAGTGCCAATTCTAGGTCATGCATCGGATAATTCTTCTCATGAGTCTTAAGTTTTCTAGAACATACACAATGACCCTTCCATCCTACATCAACACACAATAAAGACCAACTCTAGAAGCATCACAATACACAACAAAACCATTTGTGCCCTCCAGTAGGGTAAATACTGGGGCTGAAGTGAGTCGAGTCTTCAACTCTTGAAAACTCTTTGCACAAGTATCCGACCACTGAAATTTGACCTTTTTCTGGGTCAACTTAGATAATGGTGATGCAATGGATGAAAATTCTTCTATGAACCTCTTGTAGTAGCCAGTTAAACCCAAAAAGCTCCTAATATCTGTAGGACTGACAGGTCAAGGCCAATTCTTCACCGCCTCTATCTTTTGAGAGTCCACTTGAAAACCTTCACTAGACACCACATAACCCTAGAATGCTACTGGGTTCAGCCAAAACTCACACTTTC
Source organism: Datura stramonium (assembly GCA_018107945.1). Taxonomy (NCBI): domain Eukaryota; kingdom Viridiplantae; phylum Streptophyta; class Magnoliopsida; order Solanales; family Solanaceae; genus Datura; species Datura stramonium. The sequence continues at coordinate 39,207 of JACEIK010004270.1, forward strand.
TGAATTTAGAAAATAGTTGGAGATCTTTGAGAGTTTGTAACACAATCCTCAAAGGAGCGGCATGCTCCTCCTCGCTCCGAGAATATTATGAATGAAAACAATCATGAACATATACAAATACTGCTTGAACACCCTTTTCATCAAGTCCATAAAATTTGCATGAGCATTCATTAGTCCAAAAGACATAACTACGAACTCATAGTGATCATACCGAGTCCTGAAGGCTATCTTCGGAATGTCACTTTCCCTAACTCTGAGTTGGTGATATCTCGATCTGAGGTCTATCTTCAAAAAACACTTAGCACCCTAAAGCTAGTCAAATGGGTCATCAATATTGGGGAAGGAATACTTATTCTTGATTGTGACCTTGTTCAACTGTCAATAATCAATGCACATCCTAAGGGAACTATCCTTCTTTTGAACAAAAAGAACTAGAACACCTCATGGGGACTTACTAGGCCTGATGAAACTCTTATCTAGGAGGTCCTTTAACTGCTCTTTGAACTCCTTTAGCTCGGCTGGAGCCATTCTGTAAGGAGAAATGGATATGGGCTGCATATCAGGGAGAAGATCAACACCAAATCTAATCTCCTGCTTGGGAGGGACTCCTGGTAGATCATCTGGAAATACCTCTGGATACTTATATATAATAGGAATTGACTGAAGAGTCATGGGTCTCGAATGTAGAATCCTTAACCTAAACTAGATGGTACACACAACCCTTGGAGATCATCTTCCTGTCCTTGAGGTAGGAAACAAAGAAACCTACAAGAACAGCTGAACTACCCTTTCACTCTAGGGCTAGTTCACCCGAAAATTGAAACTCTATCATACAGGTTCTACAATTAACCGAGGCATAACAAGCATGTAACCAATCCATACCGAATATAACATCAAAATCGGTCATATCTAACTCTACTAAAACGGTTGAGGTGACTTTTTGAAGAACCATGACAGGGAAATTTTTATATTTCCACGAGCTAAAGCTGACTCACTGAAGGGAATAGAGACTAAGAAGGGTTCTGACAGAATTTTGGGACTGACACCAAAACTAATAGCAACATAAGGAGTCACGAAGGATAATGTATCCCCTTGGTCTTATAATGCATAAACATCAATATGGAATACTTGTTACATACCAACAACCAAATTGGGTAAGACCTCCTACTCTTGACGAGATGATACTGCATAGAACCTATTCTAGCGCCAGCTGGCACCTGTACTAGAAGATATGCCCTACTGAAATGTGTGAGCTACGGGAGCTGCTGAACTGGTGGCTGGGGTGCAGACTCCACCATCGCCCTGAATGGCTAAAGGGAAATCCTTGAGACTGTGTCTGGGTTTACCACACCCAAAACAAGTATCTGAGCCCACTAAGCATCGCCCAGGGTGGTTCTTACCGCACTTTTCACAGGTTGGAAAAGTATGCTCCCCTGCCATGCTCCCCTGGACTCTAGAGCCTAATGTTATACCTCTCTAGTCATGTCTGGGTTTGAACAAAATACTGGATGATGATGGAGCTAGAACTGATGACCTCTGATGATACTGTGGGCGATGTCCTCCCCCTAACCTGTGCTGGCCCTCTTGGCCTCTCTCTCCTTCTTCTTCATCTGCTCTTCCTCTATCTGCTGGGCATATATGATCAGTCAAGAGATATCTATATCATCAATCTACATGGTTTTCCTGCACTCCTTGACCAATGAATCTGCCACACTATTCACGAACCTGCTCATACGAGCGCTCAGATTGGCCACCATCTCTGGGGCGTACTTGGAAAACTGGATAAATTTCAAGGCATACTCCTACACAGTCATGTTGTTCTACTTCATATTGATGAACTCTACTACTTTTGCCTCCCTCAACTCTCAAGGAAAGAATATATCTAAGAAAGCAGTAACAAACTCATCCTAACCAACGAGAACGACACCAACTCCCCTGCTCTCCTTCCATTGTTGGAACCATATATGAGCAATCCCCTTCAGCTGATAGTAAGCGAAGTCTGCACTCTCCTCTCCTCTCACCCCCATAATCTGAGTGATCTTCTGAACCTCCTCTATGACCTCATGTGGGTCCATATCCATCTTTGACCCAAGAAATTCAGGTGGATTCATCTTGAGGAAGTCTCACACTCTCGTCGCCACAACATTACCATTCTGGTGGACGTGGGAGACTACCTACTGGTTGACCTGGGTTTTCATAGCCTGAGCCAACATCTGCAAAGCATCCCGAAACTTAGCATGAGTAACTTGCTCGAGAAAGGGATCAGCTGGAGTTGGTGGGGCTGGCTGATGCCTATCTCCATTGCCATTGACATTGCCATGGTCATTGTTGTTGCTATTTCTTATTCCATTGACTCATTGAGGAGGTATATTATTTCAAATGTGTATAGCACGAGTTAGAGAAATAAAGAGATGTACTACATCGCACGACATAGATCATGAAAGAAGAAAATTTTCCAAAACGTCTTGTAGCTTATTCCCCATAAGTGTGGCGTGCTTCATACCCATGGAAATACTCTACTTAACGCGGCTTTCAGACACCGTAGGACGCACCTGAACCTAATGCTCTAATACCATGTTTGTCATGACATGAGCTGGGATCTCAGACCACAACATGGCACCTAAAAACACGAATGGCTCCAAGATAACACATGGCACATATATAGCAAGAATAAGAGCATTTCTGAGAAAAAGTAAAGCATGAACATGATATAAGAGAAAGTCTACATAACATAAATACATAAGCATAAACACGAGTTAAAAACACTAAGCTGCCTATACATGGTTATCTGAAAAACTTCTACTACTACGATGAGTTGATAAGAAAACATCCCAACTAGCTCACTAAGTCTAAAACTGAATAGACATGCTAAAAACATAAAACTGATAATGTCCTCAGAGAATAAGGACTTACCCAAGTGGGGACAGAGCTGGACTGAAGCATGAGCGAGCTAGTGACAGGGCTGAGGAGGATCACCGAAACCTATATAATGAGACGATATAGCATAGAGTATGCGCTCAGTACTTTGAATGTACTGATATGTAAGGTAAGTAAAAACATACTAGTAAAACAAAAATAAAGAGATCATGAGTGTAAGATAGTATAATACATAATATGTTGACCATAAACTGAACATGAGGTCTCAAGACTCTTAAAACTATTACATAACCCTGAATATGACTGATTTCATAAGTAAATAGTTTTAAGCATGTTTTGAGAAAAAATACCATAGGTCATAATATCATAAGGAATGGACATGATGATACGTATAGAAATTAAGGAATAATGGGAGATTCTTATAATCGACATACCCCACGCGAGCATACATGGAGCCCGACCTATAAAACCTTAGTCGGAAGGGTATTCGTACCTTGTCAAAGGTAGGACCATGAAAAGACGTGATGTCACTCATGGCTGGCCCATTCGGGCATAGGAGACACTCTCGTGGAGGACCCCATCATAGCTATGTTGGCACGTAGTTTTGGGACCTGGGTGCGCTAGAACCCCAGTCTACTCGGTATTAAATACTACTCTCAAAACATATATAGTTGTCATATCATAATCATGAAACATGGGTTCAAATGGATAGTTTAAATCATGAAATTCATAATATGTTTACATATGTGAGCTATCCATGATAATAGTTCTGAAGGTCGGCCATGATATATATATCATGATATATATATATATATATATATATATATACACACACACACACTTGAATTTCATGAAAATCATGCATACCTGAGTAAAACATCATAGCACGAAATCATAAATCATAAGCTTAAGATTTCATAAATATTCATGCATAATTGGTAATTCAACATACTTGAAACTATGGACTCATAAACTTGAAATTCATAAATCATGCATAATAGGGCATAATCTTCATAAACTTGAAATCATATATTATGAAGTAAATTGAGGGTTAAGTCTACCCTAATAGCCATACAATGTTAGTTGAAACAAGAAATTATTAAACCCATAGAAATAGCATGGAAGTTTTCATGAAAATTGGGTAAACCCTAAAATTTAACTTGGCATACTTAGAGACTTGAAATCATAGAATTGGGATGAAATTGGGCATGAGGGTGGAATAAATCTAACATTCATGGCCCTATATACCTGGGTAATAGACCCCTATTGTCTTGAAAATCCTAAGAATATTTGAAGAGGCTTGATGAAGAACCCTAGCTTTGATCTTGAGAGGAAATTCCAACTATCGTTGTTTGAAGGGAATGAATAATTTATCTAAGTTAAACCCTTTTAATATGACCCTTAGGAAGCCTAAAACGAAATTATTTAGGAATTAAAAATATAGGAGTTTACCAAAATATCCTTGAATGGTCGAAATTTTAAACCAACTAGCAGAACCAACTACCCATACAACTGGTCGTGGTGGCAAACAACGAATTTTTGGTCCATCTGTTGTTTCCCCTTTTTCCTTTTAAATTCTCTTAATGTGCTTCAACGACCCATCCAATGAGTCGTTGCCAGACCTGACGACTCGTTGGATGCTCCCGTTGCTTCTGAAGTACTTTAGGTACTCTCCCAATTCCCAAATCAATGGCTAGATAGGATGAGTCATTACATGCTACAATAACTCATTACTCCTCTCGTTGTCACAACTTCCACACCTGCACTATTTTCTAAAATCCTTCCAATGGATCAATACCACGGGTCGTTACATGTCTCAATGAGTCATAGTATCATTTCATTGTCTCTAAACCAAATCCAACCCCTTTCTAAACTCCACTTAATGACCCATTAGGACGACCCGTTACTTGAACTAACAAGTCATCACTTGACTCATTGTTTTTGGAAAGCTTTGACTGAGGGCTTACAATAAGACATACAACGGGTCGTTGTTTCTCACAATGACTCGTTCCATGAGTCATTCTATGACTCTGGTGCCATTTCCTACTGAAAGTATCGGGTCTGATATGAGGGTCTTTTGGGGTGTTACATGCATACATTCCCCTTTATTCTCAAGACCTATTCATCAATCACTGTCTCCTTGGCCTCCCTTTGCAAAACCTTATCATGGATCTTGCTCAGTTTGGCATCTTCAAAATGTATGGACTTAATCTCATCTAGAAACGATGATCTAGCCTCCATAATAGCCAATAATCCACCTGACTACGATTATGTAAGTCACATAAGGCCGTTAGCGAATGCTTGAACTTCCATTGCCATCAGATGCTGGACAACTCCAAGCAAGATAAGCTGTCCATACTTACAACGTTTCTGCTCATGCAATGGCCACATTGTTGGCTTTTCCCAAATGATATTGGATAGTGACATCATAATCTTTGAGAAGCTCCATCCATCTTTGTTGTCTCAAGTTTAGGTCCCTCTGCGTTAATATATGTTGTAGGCTGCGATGATCAGTGAACACCTGACAATGAACCTAATATAGATAATGCCTCCAGATTTTTAATGCAAAAACCACTAATGCCAACTCTAGACCATGCGTAGGATAGTTCTACTTATCCACCTTCAGCTGCTTGGAAACATACACAATAACCTACTTTTTCTGCATTAACATAACATCTAAAGCAGATCATGAGGCATCACAATAAACAACAAAGTCTTTATCTTCCACCAGAAATGCTAGGATAGGGGTTGTAGTCAACAGGGTTTTGAGCTTTTAGAAGCTCTCTTCACACACATCTGATCACTGGAAGGATACATCTTTATAAGTCAGCCAATTCAACCGAGATGCAATGGCAACGAAACCCTTCACAAACTGGTGATAGTAGTTAGCCAACCCCATAAAGTTACAAACCTCTGTCACTATCGATGGTCTAGCCTAATTTTGGACTGCTTCCACCTTTTATGGATCAACTATGACTCCTTTGTTTGAGACCACATGTCCCAAAAAGGATACTGTTTTCGTCCAGAACTCACATCGTGGAAAACTTCTCATACAACTGTTTCTCCTTTAACAAATCCCATACAATCCTCAAATGATCCTCATGCTCCCACTTATTCTTTCAATATACCATAATATCATCAATAAAAATTATCACAAAAGAATCCAAGTAAGGTTTAAAAATACCATTCATTAGGCTCATGAAAGCAGCTGGAGCATTAGTGAGTCTGAATAACATAACCAAAAACTCGTAGTTCCTATACCTAGTTCGGAAGGCCATTTTTGGAATATCCTCAAAATGAATTTTCAACTGATGGCAACCCGACCTTAGATCAATCTTCGAAAACACTGACATACCTTGGAGCTGATCAGACAAGTCATCTATCTGGGGAAGGAGATATTTGTTTCGAATGGTGACCTTATTCAATTGATGATAGTCAATGCACATCTGCATGCTATTGTCTTTATTCTTAACAAATAACACCGGGGCACCCCAAGAAGAGACGCTTGAATGAATAAACCCCTTACTAAGAAATTCATACAACTATTCTTTTAGCTCTCTCAACTCAGATGATGCCATCTTATATGGTGGTATGGAAATAGGTCGAGCCTAGCTCTCAATTTGTACAGAAATCAATGACACGGTCAAGTTGCGTACCAGGAAAATCCACGGGAAATATCTCCAGACACTAGTGAACCACCAGAACTAACTCTATAGGAGGAACCTCGGTGCTAGTATCTCGGATATGAGCTAGGTAAGCGGAACATCCCAGCTCTACTAGTTTTTGGGCATGAATAAATGAAATAATTTTTTTAGGAGCAGGGCTACTATCTCCCTTCCACTCCAATCTAGACACAACTGGCATCTCTATGGTGACTGTCACGCCCCGCCTTGGGGGGCATGACTGGCACATGGTGCCCTAGTAGGA
>JACEIK010004270.1:54744-84629 GCA_018107945.1 Datura stramonium
TCATAATATTATAAAACATGCTTGCTAGATTCATACTGGACTCAATTCTCAACTTCTGAATTCTTTCTTCTATAGTTCACGCTATTTGCTATACTGGATTGCTAACTTGCCGAAGGAATTAGCTTTACATACCCTCACTTTGCATTTCCTGACTAACTGGCGTAGCTCGGTCAGTACTTCTGCTATTTCTCCCAACTGCATTCATATATATATCAATTAGAACTAAATATGCCAATATTCTGGAAGAAAATATCAGTTTTAATATATATATAGCCCAAACTTCGACTTATCAAAAAACAGTCAAAAACTCGCTATTTCTCGAATGTCCATAAGGGAGAAATACTTACTTTAGGGCTAGGAGTATACTGACACTAATTTGGAGCAATTCTACTTACCTTAGCTCGGTAGCACGACTATTCGCCGGCCGAATTTCAAGAAACTAACTCTGTAGGAATGCTCCTTGCTGCTTAATACCTCGGTATCTGGAGTTAATTTGAGTTTGGACCACGTTTAATAGCATAAACAGAAGGAATCTGATCAACTCACTTCGTGCCCCCTGTTTACTGGTTTGCTCTGTGGAAATTATATGAAATTTAACATTAAAACCGAAGTGGGAGGCCCTTTTATTCTTAGGACCTTTAAGTTGCATTCATGGAATGCGATTTATAAGTCGCATTCCTGGAATGCGATTTATAAGTCGCATTTGCCTTGCGACGCGCCGACAGAGAAAAATGGATAATTTTCCAATCAAAATATTTTCTATCGAGATTTCTTTCTCTATCTAGAATACTTGGCGCTTGTCCGATCTTTCCTCAGGCCTTTTTCTAGCATGTATGGCCTTCTAAAACTCTTAACCAACAAGCGAATAGGCCATCTACATGTTGAGAATTTACGGGGTGTAACACATTATCTCCCCCATGGGAACATTCATCCTCGAGTGAAGATTACGCATACTAAAGGCTAGGGAAGGAACTACAATCCAAAAACTGAATAACTAAATTTGAAAACTAATGTAGTGATTGACTCTGGACTAATTTACATGATTGAACTGAATTCATGAAACATACATGCATGCTATAACATGAAAGAAACTGAGAGTCATGAACTTGACATGAAGATGAATAAAATACGAAGGAGGAAACCGGTACCTTATTTTGGACCTGACTTGGAAGGAAAAAGATGCAGATCTCTAGCTATCATGTCAGCTTTAGCTTCCCATGTAGCTCCCTCAACAAGCTGATTTCTCCACAAAACTTTTCCTGAAGCTACTTCCTGGTTCCTCAACTTTCAAACCTGATCACCAAAGATCTTAACCGGAACCTTCTCATATGTAATTATGTCCTTCGCATCAATGCTCTCTACCAGAATAACTAAGGTTGGGACATAAATGCACTTCTTCAACAAAGATACATGGAAAACTTGTTGCGCTGAAGCTAATTCTGCTGGTAGCTCCAACTCATCTGCCACCTTTCCAACTCGCCTCAAAATCCTATAAGGACCAACATATTGGGGACCAAGTTTCCCCTTCTTACTAAGCCTCATGACTCCATTTATGAGAGACACCTTCAGAAACACCCAATCGTCAACTTCAAACTCAAGCTTTCTATGCCTAACATCGGCATAAGATTTCTGATGACTATGAGCTATTTTTAGCTTTTCCCTAATGAGCTGAACTTTCTCCATAGCCTCATAACTAAATCTATCCCTATCATATAGCCTCACCTACCTCGAACCATCCAATAGGCGATCTACACCTCCGCCCATAAAGAGTCTCAAATAGAGCCATTTGAATGCTAGAGTGATACTGTTATTTTAGGAAAACTCGGTGAGAGGTAAGTGGTCATCCCAATGACCCTTGAAATCAACCCCGCACACTCTCAACATGTCCTCAAGAGTATGAATAGTCCATTCAGCCTGACCATCTGTCTGCGCGTGAAATGTTGTACTAAGCTTCACCTGTGTACCAAGGCCCTTCTGAAATGATCTCCAAAATTGAGATGTGAACTGAGTACCCCTATCTAAGATTATGGAAAAAGGACCTCTATGCAATCCAACCAAATCCTGAATGTACAATCTTGCATAATCCTCAACTGAATCAGTAGTTTTGACCGATAAGAAATAGGATGATTTGGTCAAGCTCTACACAATCACCATATAAAGGCATGCTATTGGTGTGTACGAGGTAACCCTGTAATGAAGTCCATATTGAACTCTTCTCACTTCAAAGTAGGAATGCTGCGGTTCCGAAGCATACCTCCAATTCTCTAATGTTCAACCATCACTTGTTGGCAATTTAGACACTTACAAATTTCGATATGTCCTTCTTCATATCATTCCACTAATAGACATCATGTAGATCACGGTATATCTTGATGGCACCTAGATAGATAGAGTACTGAGATCCATGAGCTTTGCTATACATCCGTTCTCTCAAGTCGTCCACAACCAACACACATAATAGACTTTGATATTGGACTACACTATCTCCCCCTTAAGAGATAACCTCCACCATGGGATTCTGGACCGCTTCCTTCAACTTTACTACGATAGGATCCTCATCTTGCCTTGCTTTAACTTCCATCACCAATGAATATTCCAACCCATTTGAATAATAACACCGCCATCCGTCGAATCTATAAGGTGAACCCCTAAACGAGCAAGCCTATGAAAATAATTCACCAACTTCTTTCTCCCATCCTCCACATGAGACACAGTCTCCATGGACAACCTACTAAGAGCATCTGCCACTACATTAGCCTTGCTCGACTGATAAAGGACACTCATGTCATAGTCCTTGAGAAGCTCTAACCATCTCCTTTGAAGCAAATTTAGGTCCTTCTGGGTAAACATGTACTGTAGGTTCTTGTGGTCCGTGAACACATCCACATGAACCCTATACAAGTAGTGCCTCCAAATAATCAAGGCAAAGAACACCGTCGCTAACTATAGGTCATGCGTTAGATAATTCTTCTCATGAGTATTATTCTATCTAGAGGCATATGCGATGAGCTTACCATGCTGCACCAACACACCAACCCTAGAGGCATTAAAATACACAACAAAGCTATCCATGCCCTGCAGTAGGGTCAGTACTGGGGCTGAAGTGAGTCGAGTCTTTAACTCCTAAAAACTCTTATTGCAAGCATTCAACCACTAAAATTTGACCTTCTTTTGGGTCAACTTAGTCAATAGTGCTGCAATGGATGAAAATTCCTTTATGAACCTCCCGTAGTAGCTAACTAAACCCAAAAAGCTCCTAATATATGTAGGATTGATAGGTCTAGGACAATTCTTCACCGCTTCTATCTATGGGAAGTCCACCTGAATTCCCTCACTAGACACCATATGACCCAAGAATGCTATTGAGTTCAGCAATAACTAACACTTGCTGAATTTAACAAACAACTAGTGATCCTTGAGAGTCTGCAACACAAGCCTCAAATGAGCGGAATACTCCTCCTCACTTTGAGATTATATGCAAATATCATATATGAAGACAATCTCAAACATATCCAAATACTGCTTGAACACTCTATTTATCAAGTCTATAAAAGTTGTAGGAACATTCATTAGTCCAAAGGACATAACTACAAATTCATAGTGACCATACCGAGTACTAAAGGCTATCTTCGGGATGTCACTCTCCCTAACACTAAGCTGGTGATAGATGGATCTGAGGTCTATCCTCAAAATGAACTTATTACCTTGAAGTTGGTAAAATAGGTCATCAATCGTGGGAAGGGGATTCTTATTCTTGATTGTGACCTTGTTCAACTGATAATCAATGCACATTCTAAGGGAACCATCTTTCTTCCGAACAAAGATATGGAGCAACCCATGGGGACTTACTAGGCCTTATGAAACCCTTATCTAGGAGATCCTTCAATTTCCCTTTCAATTCCTTTAGCTTGGCTGGAGCCATTTTGTAAGGACGACTAGATATGGGTTGTGTATCAGGGAGAAGATAAATACCAAAGTCAATTTACCGCTCAGGAGAGACTCTTGGTATATCATCTAGAAACACCTTCGGATACTCATATACAATAGGAACTGACTGAAGAGTCAAGGTCTCAAACGTAGAATTCATAACCCGAACTAAATGGTATACACAACCCTTAGATACTATCTTTCTAACCTTGAGGTAGGAAATAAAGAGACCTACAGTCGCAGCTGAACTACCCTTCCACTCTAGGACTGGTTCATGCAGAAATCAAAACTCTACCATACGGGTTTTATTATTGACTGAAGCATAACAAACATGTAACTAATCCAAACCAAATATAACATCAAAATCGATCATATCTAATTCCAGTAAATCGGCTAATATGACTCTCTAAAGAATCATTATAGGGAAATTTTTGTATACCCGTCGAGCTAAAACTGACTCACCGATAGGAGTAGAGACCGAAAAGGATTTTGACAGGATTTCAGTACTGACTTCAAAACTAATAGCAACATAAGGAGTCATAAAAAGTATGGTCTCTTGACATGCTCCTCTGGCTTCTAGAGACTAACGCTCTGCCTCTATGATCTCCTCAAGGTTTGGATGGAATGCTGGCTGATAAAGGAGCTGGGGCTGATGACCTATAGTGGAACTAAGGGAAATTTCCACCACCAGATGTCTGTAGAAAGTGCCCATGACTCCCTATCTTATCCATCTTAGCCTCTCTCTCCTTTTCCTTCATTTTCTCTACCTCTATCTGCTGGGCATATATGATCAGTCGGGAGATATTTAGATCATTAATTAACATGGTGGTCTTGCACTCTTTGAACAAGGAATCAACCACCTACTTCATCTGATAGGAGGATAAGTCTGCACTCTCATCTCCAGTTACCCCCATAAGCTTTGTGATCTTCTGAACCTGCTCTATAAACTTATGTGGGTCCTCATGCACCTTCGACCCAAACACTCAAGTTGTTTCATCTTAAGGAAGTCTCGCACTCTTACTGCCACTGCATTCCCATTATGGGGGACATAGGCCACTACCTACTGATTGACCTAGGCTGTCATAGCATAAGCCAATATCTGAAAAGCGGACCTAAACTTGGCATGAGTAACCTACTCGGTAAGGGATCTGCTTGAGCCAGTGGAGCTGGCTGAAGCCCATCTCCATTTCCATTTTCATGGCCATTTCCGTTGCTATTTCTTCTTTTGTTTGATCTTCATGGAGGCATATTTCTGCAAACACGTATAGCATGACCTAGAGGAATAGAGACGTGCTTCATCGCATGACATAGATCATTAAAGAAGGGAAATTTCCTAAAATTTCTCGTAGCCTATTCCCCATAAGTGTGTAGCACTTCACACTTATTAAAAAAGATTCTACTTAACTTGGCTTTCATACACCTTAGAACTCACCTAAACCTTTTACACTGATACCAAGTTTGTCACGCCCCTGGCTGAGACAAGGGACCTAGAACAACAAAGGGATCCAACCAAACCCATGACACATACACGGCATTATAAGAGCCTTACTAAAGATAAATAATGCAAGAACATATTATAAGTGGAAGTCTGCGTATCATAAGGACAAAAGCGTAAAACACAAAACAACAACGCTGAACTATCTATACAAGATTGTCTGAAAAGCCTCTGCTATGATGAGCTGATGGGACAACACTCCAAACTAGCTCACTAAGTCTAAAATTGAAAAACAATATTAAAACATAAAGATGATAATGTCCTCGGAGAATGAGGACTCACTAAAGCTGGAATAGAGCTGGACTTATCGAGAGTGATTTATCAGCGGTACTGAGATTGATCAACCGAACCTATATTATGAGACAATATAACACAAAGTATGTGGCCAGTACTTTGGATTTACTGAGTATGTAGCGGACGTAAACCATGCTAGTAAAATGATAGTTTGAAATCATGAAATATAAACCAAGATAGATCATGAGAATAAGGTCAACATGTGAAAAGCCATATATCTAAAGTATACATAATCATAAGATATTCATATTAATCTAAACAATATGACCATAGGTTTTGAATTAGAAATCATATAGCTTGTCATGCTTGAAATTATAAGCGAGAACTCATAGACTAATCAATAGGTCAAAAATGCTATAAAACATGATATCGCAAGTCATGAACATGAGTAACTAGAAACATGAGGAACAATGAGAGGCTTTGTCTTAATAGGGACCATCACAATAGAGGTTATGTGATGCCCCAACTATCTCACTCAACTGGACAAAGATCCTATGCCTTGCCAAGGCAAAGAACGATGAAGGTGTGATTCACTGATGTGCCCTCGGGTTGGGGAAACACTTTCTTGAGAGGTCCCAAATAAGAATAAATACCTATGGTGGTGCATAGTTACAAGACCGGGGTCCTCGAAATCGCTGGCCTACTCGGTGTTCGACACTATTCCAAAAACATGCATATTGCTCATAATTATATTCTCAAAACATAACTTGAATCTTTTACTTAGGAGAGTCTTGACTTCGAACACTCCTTCTAAACTAATCATATAAGACTTGGCTAAAATCATGATACAACATACTTGACTTTACATAGGCTTGCCCAAATTATGAAATTATACATACTTCAAATAAGCTTCATAATTCAAATCATGGAATCATAAGTTTAAGAATTTGTAATCATTCATGCATACTTGGATAATTCATCATACTAGAAATCGTGGACTCATAAGTATTGAATTTCATAATCATGCATAGTAGGGTATAATTTTCATAAACTTGAAATTATGAATTCCTAAGTGAATTGAGAGTCAAAATTGCCTTAATAGCCATAATACATTAGAGGATTAAACCCATAGAGTATGTACAGAAGATATAATGAAGATTTGGTAAAACCATAGAACATTTAATAAACTTGATCGGAGACTTGAATACATTAGCTATGGAAGAAATTGGACATGAGAGAGGAAGAAATCCCTTATTCATGACCATACATACTTTGGTAAATTGATTCCTTGACTAGTCTTGAAAAGCCCAAGAAATTTGAAGAAGTTTTATGAAGAACCCTAGCTTGATCTTGAGAGGAAATTACAACTTTCGTTCTTTGATGGGAGCTAAGTTAAACCCCTTTAATCTGAACATTAGGAAGTATAAAACAATTCCATTTAGAAGTTAAATGCGTAGGATGTTATAAAAATTTCCTTGAGAAAATGAATTAAATTTCCTGACTACCAATCACCACGAGTCGTACCATCCTACAATGACTCGTGGTATCCACTCATCATAAGCCAGCCTTTTTCCCTAGTTCTATGAACCTCCAACAAATAGGTCTCCACTACAACTCATAACTAGGTACCACGATTTATCCTATGACTCGTGGTTAGTGGTCAATCTTTTCCCCTCCTCTGATCCTCCATCTTACGACTCCAAGCCACGACCCATCACACCATAAAACAAATCATATTGTCACTGATCGCATCCAGGTTGATCCTGCATATGTTGACCACGACTCATGGTGTGGACTTGTGTTCTTGGAGGTTGAATCTCAGAACCTTTGTGGACTTGTGGTCTAGGAGGTTGAATCTCATAACCTTACCACGACCCGCCCTATGATCTGTGACATTAAACCACGACTCATACAATGAGTTGTTCTGAGGAATTTTTCATATTTTTCTTCTTACTCTGCTACAAGTCAGGGCTTAATAGTAGAGATTTTTGGGCTGTTGAATTAAGTCTGTAGCATTTACTCTTCTAAGGTATAAGAGGTTGGTATGACTCATACATGTTAGTATGATTCGTAGGAGACTGTCGTGCCTTGAACTTTAAAACTCTAGATAATTCTCCTAAGCGTCCTTCATATGATTCATACCATGCCGATACGACCCGTGCAATCCTTTAGTGCCCTACATATGCCATGTATGCAATCCTATGAATCTCACCTCAAGTCTATTAGTATGGTTCGTATTTTTCTTTTACGACTCATGTCCACTACTCGTACAATGGACTCTTCAAATGCACATCTTCTGAATCCCAAGATACAGACACTCAGTATGGCTCATACCTAGATGGTACGGCTCATACTACTAGTTGTATGGTGGCTCTGCACTTATGCACTTTCTCTGAAGTTCAGCTACAAGTGTCAGGTAGGGCTCGTACAAATATTGTATGGCTCATACTATGAGCTCCGATCTCCTCTAGCTCTCTATCTTGTAGTTCAGACTTGTGTTAGTTATGAGTCTGCCGGCTAGCTCCTGTCGCCCGCCTATGCTTCTTTCTCGCTCTCTTCCTCCTCTTACTGGAGGCCTCTTTATCAACTACCTCAGATGACCTCCGCTTTCCTTTATCTCCACTGGCTGGCTTATGAGTCAGAATGCCCCTAAATCAAGTTCCTTATTAGGCTCATCCTCATGAAATGGAATGGTAGGGGATGGTAATATGGCCGACTATCGAGATGACAGCTTAGCGAGATGAATCTTGATAGAGCCTAAGTCATCCCACCAACTCCACATATCTGGCAGCTCTACTAATCGCTTATTGAGTGAAAGCTCTAATCTATTGATCCAAGTGGGCAAAGTTCTAGATGCCTCATCTATCTCAGCCCTTATCATGTTTTGACCTGCTCCATCATGACATTCATCTTCTTTTCTGTCAGGGTAGCCTCTTGGCTATTTTTTACAAGAAATTATGTGGTACTAGATCATAGCTGATTGGGATCTATCCAGGAGTAGTTAGTGAAGGAGTGGATGATGTGCTCAGTGTAGCTGTTGTGTTCTGGCCTCAGTGGATGTTATCTCACTCTGCTAAACTAAAGTGTGGGTATCTCCATGCTTTCCCCTAGCTATATGCGATTTTAGGACTGCTGCTAGTGCTCTAACCCGACCCACCAGATTTATCTCATCCCAAATCAGGCCTATATCCGCAGTCCATATGCTTCTAACTTTGTCATAAGTCTCTGTTATGAATTGGAAACCTACTTTCCTGCAAAGCCTATATTTGAGACATAGGAATGGAATGGTCTTGTCAATTCTAGAGCTCGGTCCTAAATTCCTCTACTCTGATCTGTGAGTTGTTGACAGCATAAACTGAACATGATGTTCGCCACCAATCATGATCTATCAGCACTATATGTGTTTTCCTTAGATGTAGGTGCCAACTTGTGGCAAACTAATGTCCACCAGGCCTTAGCAATGAAATTGAGTGAGGCTTTGGTGACCTGCTGTCCACTAGTCACCAAAGCTACGTCCTCCTTCTCTTCAGCTATATTGCTGGCTAACTACTTAACATGCCTCTGCCTTTCCTTAGAACTCAATAGCTAACCCTTTTCAGGGCCTCAATACAGTGGTCAAACTTAGTAGTGGAGGTTTGAGCCTAATAGTTTGGCCTGTATAGCATGCAAGCGATGGTTTGCTCTAATATGTCAATGATTCGACACGAACTATGACACTCTCGACTCTAGCCTATTCCTTCACCTTCTGCGTAGCTGGAGTCTGATGCTTCTTGTTCTCCAAGTAGTTGGAATAAAACTCCCTAATCATGTCAGTACTGAAGCTGACAGGGGTTATTTCCATCCAACTGAAATCATACAAGTAAAAAAACAACTTCATCTCCTAAACCTCATTTAACGCACCAATCAAGATTCGTGGCTCCTTTTGAATGCTCCTCCTAAGGTTCTACTTCGATGTGAGAGTGAGGTACTTTTCATAGATCTCCTAAGCACCTGGCACACCCTACCTGTTTTTGTGTCTCTCTGTGGGCGGGGTTTCTCATCATCTTCCTCCTCAGATTTAGCCTCACCAGAACCCTCTCCAAATTTGGTATCAATTTACCCTTCATCTGCATTCGAGCCACAACCAGACTCCTGTGATTGTGTATCATCTCCCTCCTCAGACTGGGGAGCATTTTCCGGAGTGGGTAGGTAGCTACGGCCTAAGTCTAGGGCTATGCCCTAGTGATTCAGGACTCATCAATCTCATCAATATCAATACCGTACTTCTTCACTGAACCACTAGGTGTATTTTCCTCCTGCTCGGATATAGAGAGCTCATCCCTTAGGGCCATCTAAGATATTATCTCATCTCTAGTCCTCTTGTCATAGCCATTCTTGCTTGTTTGTCATTTGTGTGCCATTGTACTAGTGGAGAAGAGATTAATACATGTGATTCGAAAATATTAAAGCAAGAAAGAGTATCTAAAATATCTTACTATGATTCATAAGTATTGGTAATACCAAAGTGGTATGGTCCGTACAAAGACTCATAGTATCCTTTTTCACTGTCACGACTCATTGGTACCACTCGCACCAAGGTGGTACGACTAGTACTAATGGTTGACTTATATACAATTTTGAGAATTTGTGACTTATGATATTTTTGTACAACTCTGATAACACTCAAACCATATGTCCTATCGAAGTATGAAGTGAACGTTGTCAATAAAGAACCCAACTAGAGGTTGGGGTCGATCCCACAGGGAATAGGGAAGAGCTAGATTACAGCCGGTAGTGAACTTGTTCGGTAGTTACTCAAAAATAGGGGGATTATAAAGAAAATAAATGATAAAAAAATTATCAAAAGTTCGATTTTGAATCAATATTAAAGGATAACTAGGGTTTGTGTTCCCAATGGATTCATAACTACTTCAGGTATACACTCGTGATTATCACAAATACTTACTTATAGAACTTATAACAAAGGTTCATTCAAACATGCCGACCTGTCCCTATTGAATGACTATACTCAATGACTCGACCAAGTCTCATGAGAGGTTTCAAACTATCCTTTATGACTAAGTTCCAAATTTAACTATCCTGCGATCACAATTCAAGTTAATACAATGATCATCAAGATCAAGGCTCCGTTGTAATTCTTTTTTCCTAATGTCTACCTCTTAGACCTAAGGAAGTAAAGAATTCGGGCAAGTCCTAATGTTTCTCACCGTTACGAAGCACTTAAACATGACGAGAATACAATAAAAGAGTTTAATATTGGTTTAGAATCACTTTGTGCAGCCCTAGCGTGTTAATCCATCATGGTTCCCACAACCCTAGCCATGGAGGCTTTAGCCTCTCATAGTGTTAATGTTGTGATTTGCATTCATGGTTAAGAAGATAAAATCAATACTTGCAATTATGACTGAGAAAGACACTTCTTTTAATAAATCTGCAAAATCAGCAAGAACAAGTAGTAAGAACAAGAAGACTTCAAGAAAAGGTTGATGACAAGTCGAATCAACTCAATTCTCTCCTTTCTCAATGTTTTCTAACTATTCTCTCACACCCACACACGTTCTATTGAAAAATAAAACATAAAAAACGTATTTATATAGACATAAAAATCCTTTTCCTAGGCTAACAGGGTGAATTTCCATATCTGGATCCGCCAGTGCCACAACCCATCCTACGAGCCGTACCATAAACCTACGAGCCATACCTTCCTCTCATACATTGTTGACTAGCTGAATTTTGGCTAAGTGTTGGATCCTGGTATGACTCGTACGTACGTCCTATGAGTCCTACTGTACTTCCGTAGCTTGACTCTGAGACTTTGAAATAATTCTGAAGTCCATCAGGAATGCTATGTTATGAGTCATACCTTCGTTCCACGATTCGTACTATCTATCTATAGCAGGAGTAAGCCTCTTGTGCAAATATTTAGAATCTTTTCACGACTTTATCACAACGACTTATACAAGCTTTGTACGACTTGTATTGGGACTCGTATAATGCACCTCTTCTTCCTTAGCCTTCTACAACTTCTCACGACTAGCAGTACGACTCGTAAGACCTTCCTACGACTTGTACTGTGAACTGTGAGTTGAGCCTATTTTGTACACTTTCAGGCTAACTTTTGCACATTTTAGCTCCCAAGACCAATTTATCTTGTAACCAAAGGAAAAATGCCTTATATCCACATAAATATACCTAAGACCATGCTATTTTCTAAATTTTGAGCATTGAAAGTGTTGTAAATCCACACCACATCAACACTCTCAACTTAAGACTTTTTCATGTCCTCAGGAAAAGAAAAGAAAAACTAAAGACGACGCTCAACTAGAAAATAAACTTAAGATACTATATCCAATACTTAAACAAAACGTGCACTTTCCATACAACCTCTTCTGACCCTTTTCCATGGACCAACATTAGCTAATGTACTATAAGCGACCTCAAAACATTATAAATAGGGATCAAGACATGTCATCTAGCTATCAAAAGGAAATCAAGTCATCACCAATTTTTTTCACACAGACCAATGGTAAAAGTGAACATAATTCATGTACCATCACACCAAATGAAGTCCCCACTCATATATATACAGTGTCAAACATTGCATGGAGTAAGGCGCTCACTCTCACAAAGAAGTTACAAGTATTATGTATCAAATACCATAGGCTTGCTCTTATTTTCTCTGCTTTGGATTATCAGAAAATCGGGTTAGGATCACAATAGTACTTGATATAGCTTGTAATGTAGGCTTAGGGCTGGACATGATAACGATGGAAGATTTTATAAGTGACTATCCCTTTCTTGGAACTACATAAATTTGCTACACCATTCACCTATTTCACCCTTTATTCTTTCATTCCCTTTTCTTCCCTTTTCACCTCTTTTATATACATTTTCATGGGTGTGGTGTATTTTCAACTTTTTCAGCATTTTAATTTTCTTTTGAAATTTCTTTTTCAGGATTCTCAATATTTTTCATCTCTTTTCTTTTCACCTCACCACACCTCATTTTTCACCCTTTTTCTCTTTTCTTTCCCCTTTTCTCGTTCCCACCTTTTACGCACCCCTACTCTAGCCATCCTCAACTAAAGCAGTTTTTCTATGTTAAGGTTCACAATATCCAAGAAAGGAGCAGGGAGAAACTAGGTTCATTACAAAGAAATGGATATGGTTCATTGGTTAATCAAAGAAAAAAATACGGGTCAATTAAGGCTCAAACTTAGGATCAAGGGATTCATGTAATTTTGGAAAGGTCATATAGGCTAAAGGTGAGCTAAACAAAAATGACCTATGATCATATCCTAACCAACCATCCTTGGCCTATGGAAAGACCAACCAGGCAAGTTCTAAATCTTCAACACAATACTGAACTAAGTACTACACCTCACTCACTCATGGTGCATGACTTATATTCACCTCAATTGTCTGATTTATACATGGCTTAACAAGAATCCCTATGCTAATAAACTATATGACATCAAAAGATCCACAGAAATCATGCATGTAGTCACAGATACATAACTAATGAATCAAAAAAATTTTAAAACAGGGTCAAATTTGAAAATTTTCAAACATCAAAACTAGTGCAATTTATTGGCTGAGTAATCCTAAGCTACTTTCTAATCTAACCAAAAATCATAAACTAAAAAAATAAAAATCCTAAACATGCCGGTTCTACTACATAGCATACCTGAGGGAAAAGAAACACGGCAAAAAAAAACCCTCAGGCAAATAAAAAATTCCCCAAAAATACCTGTGGCGCTCTAGGCTTCACCTTCCATAGGTTGCCTCCCATGCAGCGCCTGATTTAACATCGCAGCACGATGTGACTTTTGTGATTCCTCAAGCATCATCAAGGTATACTTCCTCTATTCTTCTTAATTCTTCCTCATCTCACAGATACAATTTTATTCTTTTCCCATTTACTTTAAACCTTTTTTCTTCTTTGTTCTCAAGTTCCACTGCACCATACGGAGACACTTGTACTACTCTGTAAGGTCCCATCCATCTAGATTTCAACTTCCCAGGATGCAGCCGGAATGTTGAGTTAAACAATAGGACCAAATCACCTGTGATAAACTCCCCTTTTGTAATCTTTTTGGCATGGTAGATCTTAATCCTTTCTTTATAAATGGACGCACTCTCATAAGCCTTACGTCGAAATTCATCCAACTCATTAAGCTGGTTAAGTCTTAGCTTGGCTTCTTTTTTCCAGTTCATATTTAGCTTTTTTAGAGCCCATAATGCGTTATGCTCTAGTTCAACTGGTAAATGGCATGCTTTTCCATAAACCATTTGGTATGGGGATGAACCAATGGGAGTCTTATAATCTATTCATTAAGCCCACAATGCATCATCGAGCTTCCTAGACCAATTCGTCCGGTTAGTATTCACTAACCTGGCCCGGATGGTCTTGATTCCCTGTTCGAAACATCCACTTTCCCACTCGGCTGAGGGTGGTAAGGTGTGGCCACGTTGTTCTTGACACCATATTTTTCCAACAAGGTCTTGAAGAGGCGGTTGCAGAAGTGAGATCCACCATTACTGATATTAGCTCTGGGAGTGCCAAACATGGTGCAGATATTCTTTCGAAGGAATGTCGTAACACTCTTGCCTTCATTATTTGGTAATCCAATTGCCTTCACCCATTTGGAGACATAATCCACTGCCACCAAAATATACTTCATTCCATATGAGCTACTAAATGGGCCCATGAAATCGATCCCCCACACATCGAACAACTCTACTTCCAGGATGGGGGTTAGGGGAAACTCGTGTTTACGGGTAATATTGCCCTGCCTTTGGCATTGATCACAAGACTTGGCGAAGACATATGCATCTTGGTGAATAGATGTCCAGTAATATCTGCATTGTAAGATCTTTTGTGCTTCTCTAATACCACGGTGACGACCCCCAATAGGAGATGAGTGACAGGCCTCCAGAATGCTCAACATCTCTAGTTCTGGAACACACCTACGAATGATCCTGTCTGCACAAGTGAGAAATAAATATGGATCAACCCAGTAATATCTTCGGGCATCAAATAAGAACTTTTTCTTCTGTTGAGGAGTTAGGTCTGCCATAATCACATCGATAACCAAGTAATTTGCAAAGTCGGCAAACCAGGGAATCAAATCCTGTGATGCAACTAGTACTTGTTCGTCTGGAAAGGCATCATTAATATCAATCTCTATCCTTTCCCTCGCTTCCGACTCAATCCTGGATAGATGATCTGCCACCTGATTTTCTGTTCCCTTCAAATCCTTCACCTTAAACTCAAATTCTTGGATCAAGAGTACCCACTGAATCAATCTGCGCTTGCATCCTTTTTAGACATCAGGTACCTTAGTGCGGCATGGTTTGTATGAATGATTACCCTGGTTCCAAGCAAGTATGCTCGGAATTTTTCAAATGCAAAGACCACTACTAGTAGCTCCTGCTTTGTGACTGTGTAATTCTTTTGGCTTGTATTGAGCATTTTGTATGCATAATAAATTTGATGAAAGATCCTTGCTCTTCTTTGGCCTAAACCAACACCAAGAGCAACACCGCTAGCATCACACATTATCTCAAATGGAAGAGATCAGTCTGGAGCTATGATGATGGGTACAGTGGTGAGATTTTCTTTTAAACACTCAAAAGCCTTTAGACATGATTCATCAAACACGAACTTTACTTCTTTCTCTAATAATTTGCACAATGGCTGTGCGATTTTTGAAAAATATTTGATAAAGCGCTGATAGTATCCTACATGCCCTAAAAAGCTTCTGACCCTTTTTATGGAAATAGGGGCTGGCAATCCTGCTATAACCTTAATTTTTGCCTTGTCCAGCTCAATCCCCTTTCCCGAGATTTTATGACCCAACACTATTCCCTCTTTAACCATGAAATTGTATTTTTCCAAATTTAGGACCAGATTGGATTCTTCACATATTTTTCAGGACTCTTCCTAGATGATCAAGGAAGGATTCAAATGAATCACCTACAATTGAAAAATTATCCATAAAAACTTCCATGATATCCTCCACCATGTATGAGAATATGGACATCATGCAGCACTGGAATATGGCTGGTGCATTACACAATTCAAATGACATTCTTGTAAAGGCAAAAATTCTATATGGATAGGTAAAGGTTGGCTTCTCCTGATCTTTTGGAGCAATAGTGATCTGATTATATCCTAAATATACGTCAAGGAAACCGTACCATCCTCTACCTACTAGTGTATCAAGCCTCTGATCCAAGAATGGCATTGGGAAGTGTTCCTTCTAGGTACAGTGGTTAAATTTCCTGTAATCCATGCATACACGCCATCCTGTGACTGGTCATGTCGGTATCAGCTCATTCTTTTCATTGGGCACCACTGTAATCACTACTTTCTTTGGTACGCACTGAACTAGACTTACCCACTGGTCGTCTTCTATGGGATATATCAGTCCAGCATCTAGCCACTTGATGATCTCCTTTTTTACCACTTCTTGCATTGAAGGGTCCAGACAGCAATGATGTTCTTTAATTGGCTCATAGTCTGGTTCCAGTTGGATTGTGTGGGTACATATGCCTGGTAAGATTTCAATGATATTAGTTATGGTCTATCCAATTTCCTTTATGTATCATTTCAGTATGTTGACCAAAGCTTCCACTTGCTCATCTAACAGGTCTGCTGCAATTATGACCGACAAAGTATTGTCTTCTCCAAGGAATGCATACTTGAGATGAGGAGGTAGTGCTTTCAGCTTAAGGATTGGTGGTTCCTCCATGAATGGCTTGGTCGGCGGTGTTGACCCTTTGGGCTGAAGTTATATGACCCTACTCCATTTAAAGCATTCACCGTCTTTGTGTATTCGGGGCTCCCATCTCCCTCATAATTCATTATCACAGCTGCCATTGTATCATTAGTCATCATCTCTTCCACAAGTGTTGGAAACTTATCATGTTCCATTTGAGTATTCGAGTGAAAGGTTGTTACCTTGATGTATCCTGAGAGAGTCACAAAAGAAAAACAAATAAAAGTGTAAAAGGAACTTAACTAAAAACAAGTCAAATACAAGAAAATAACCTAGTCATAGTCATATTCCCCGGCACCGATGCCACTTTTTGATAATGCTCAAACCATACCTTTTACAGAAGTATGAAGCGGATGTTGTCAAAAAAGAACACAACTAGAGGTTGGAGTCGATCCCACAGGGAATAGGAAAGAGCTAGATTACAACCAGTAAGTGAAATTGATAGGTAGTTACTCCAAAATTGGGGGATTCTAAAGAAAAGCAATAATAAAATCAATTATCAAAAGTTCAATTTTGAATCAATTTTAAAGGATAACTATGGTTTTTCTTCTCCATGGATTCATAAATGCTTTAGGTATACACTCGTGATCATCACCAATACTTACTTATAGAATTGATAACAAATATTCATTCAAATGACCGACCAACCCCTATTGAATGAATGTACTCAATCACTCGACCAAGTCTCATGAGCGGTTTCAAACTATCCATTATAACGAATTTCTAGATTTAACTATCTTGCGACCACATCTCAAGTTAATACAATGATCATCAAGATCAAGGCTCCATTGTAATTCTCTTTTCCTAATGTCTACCTCTTAGACCTAAGCAACTAAATAATTCGGGAAAGTCCTAATGTTGCGAACCATTAAGAAGAATTTAAGCATGAAGAGAATACAATATAAACGTTTACTATTGGTATATAATTACTTTGTGCAACCGTAGCTTATTAAACCACCATCGTTCCCACGACCCTAGCTATGGAGGTTTTAGCCTCTCATAGTTGTAAGGTTGTGACTTTCATTCATGATTAAGAACATAATTCAATACTTACAATTATGAATGAGAAAGATACTTCTTTTAATAAATCAACAAAATCTTCAAGAACAAGTAGTAAGAAGAAGAAGACTTCAAGAAAAGGTTGATCACAAGTTGAATCAACTCAATTCTCTCCTTTGTTAATGTTTTCTAACTATTCTCTCACATCCACACATGTTCCCTTTAAAAATAAAATATAAAACATATTTATACAAGCATAAAAATCCTTTTCCTAGGCTAACAGGGTGAATTTCCATATCTGGTTCCTCCAGTTCCATGACCCATCCTACGATCAATACCATGAACCTATGAGCCTTACCTTCCTCTCGTACATTTTTTACTGGCTAAATTTTTGCTAAGTGTTGGATCCTATTATGAGTCCTACCTGCGTCCTACAAATCGTACTGTACTTCCCTAGCTTGACTCTGCGACTTTGAAATAATTTTGAAGTCCATCACGAATGTTTTGGTACGACTCGTACCTTCGTTCCCGATTCCTACTCTCTATCCGTAGTAGGAGTCAACCTCTTGTGCAAATATTCAGAATCTTTTCACGACTTCTTCACCAAGACTCGTACAAGCTTTGTATGACTTGTACTGAGACTTTTATAATGCACCTCTTCCTCCTTAGCCTTCTACAACTTCTCACGACTAGCAGTATGACTCATAAGACCTTTCTACGGCTCGTACTGTGAACTGTGAGTTGAGCCTATTTTGTACACTTCAGGCTAACTTTTTCACGATTTAGCTCCAACACCAATTTATCCTATAACCAAAGGAAAAGGTCCTTATATCCACATAAATATACCTAAGTCCATGTTATTTTCTCAATTTATAGCGTCGAAAATGTTGTACAGCAATTTATCCTATAACCAAAGGAAAAGGTCCTTATATCCACATAAATATACCTAAGTCCATGCTATTTTCTCAATTTATAGCGTCAAAAGTGTTGTAAATCCGCATCACATCAAACTCGTTATTACAATTCGTGGTGTTATCCTATGAGTCGTACCATGGGTCGTGATTTATATTCTGACTATGACCCTTTCTGGTTCTGTTGTATGACCAATTGGTATGACTCATGGTGTGATACCAGGGTTAGTACCAAGTCTCGTACAATCAATTTCAAACTTTAATGTTCTGGGATAGTCCCAATGAGTAATCCTATGAGCAATAGTAGATTACCACGAGTCGTAGGATGGCTCGTGAAGCCTGTCCTCACGATATGTATTACAAGTTATGAAAGAAATCAAATTTTTGGGGTGGATACCCAAAGTTTACCACCCTATTAGTTAAAAAATACACAATGTCACCTACCCAATCAGTCCCCATAATAAAATATTCCATTAACTCACTACCCATAAGCAATTAAATTCATTGAGCATTTTTATTCTTAAACCAATCATACAAGACCATATGTAGTCACCTGATCATATTTCTCAACTTTATTTTCATGAATGGAGGATTCACAGTGACGGGGAGGCTACTACTAGCAAGAAAAAAAAATGAAAATTTCTTAATTTACTTGCTAAATTCTTGAATTATTCTTTCTTGTGTAGAGTTTGGAGTTTGAATTCACCAAATCATGCAAATTTATTACAAAATTTCAAGGTCAATTAGAATAGGAGTGAGAGAGGGGAGGAAATTGTGGGTTCCTGTAGGAAATTTTTGACCAAATTTTGAATTTTAAATAGGTTTTGGGCGGGTTTAAATAGCAGGGTCGAGTCGGGCCAGTTGGGTTTTGTTATTTAGTTTGACCATCACGACTCGTACCAAGAGTCATTGGTAATACATACTACCCATCTCTTCTATCAATACATTGGGACTTAGAATACTTAACTGGGAACCTATGAGTGCGTGGTATAGTTCCTACCAAGGTAACTTGACCCGTACCATGACGCGTAGGTTAGAGATTCTGCATTTCAACACTTAATATAGTTCATGACGATAGTGGGTACTACGACTCGTACCATATAGGTATGATTCGTAATGACGAACCGTAGTGTAAATTTTTGAGTCTTGTCAAGTCCTTGCTTCTTTATACAGATAGGACTACGAGGCATAAAATATTACCACGAATGGTACTAAGCATCATAATCTAGACTTTCACTATAATTTTGAGACTACCATTACTGTTTCACCTCCACACAACAACACACATTAGTCAAGGTACTTGGGTTGCCTCCTAAGAAGCACCTAATTTAGCATCACAGCACGACGCAGGTTGTTTGGTTACTCAGGCTTCACCAAATTACCTCATGGGTTTCCTTCCATGCATTGCCTGATTTAACATTGTGGCACAAAGAAAGTCTCTTGACTGCTCAGAATTCGTCAAGAAACTCCAACTCATCATCAATAGATTAGACCACTAGAGAGTCATTAGACTGCTTCATTGACTTGCAGAAATTGAAATTGACCTCTTCTTTATTCAGCATGAAATTTAACTGATTAACTTCAACATCTACTAAAGCTCTCCCAGTGGCAAGGAATGGTCGCCCCAAGATGATGGGGACCTCAAAGTCCACTTCGCAATCTAGGACCACGAAGTCAGTTGAAAAGATGAACTTTTCCACTTTCACCAAAACATTATGGAGGATACCCACAGGCTTTTTCACCGTGCGATCCGCCATGAATAGCCATATATTTATCAGTGTGAGGGGTCCCAAGCCCAACTATTTGAACATAGCTAGTGGAATCAGATTGATGCTAGCTCCAAGATCACATAGTTCTTTAGCAAACTCAAAATCTCCAATAGTGCATAGAATGGTGAAGGCACTTGGGTCTTCCTTTTTCTGTGCAAGGACTTGTGAGGCTATGGTACTACAATAGTGAAAATTTCGATCTAGTCATCAGCTCCTTCATGAACTTCACATACCAAGGCATCTACTCCAATTCCTAGACCAAGGGAATATTCACTGAAAACTACTTTAGCATGGACTAATTTTTTTGAAATTTCCCGTCATCCACCTTCTTCTTCATCCTCTGGGAAAAGGTGGAGGTGGTCGAGGGATAGGCCTATAAATTTGTGGAGCCTCATTCACCTTTCCTTTATTAGAATCAAGCTCCCTTGCACAAATTGGAGTCTTGGTCAAGTCTTGGTCAAATCTGCAAAACCTTGAACTACCTGCTCTGCAGTATCATCCTCCTCATCTATATTAACCTCCTTCAGTTTTCCAAATTCAAATACAACTGGCATGGGCGGATAAATTGTGGTATTTCCACTCCTAGTAGTTATAGCCATGTAGTGACTGTCATTCTTTTGATTTTGTATTATGTTACTTGTGTGTTTGCCCTTCTACCTCTGGTTCAGGAAGCAAACATCTGCGCAGTTACTGCTCATTCTACTTAATCCATGTCATGTGTGACTCAACTTTCTGGTTCATGCCATATATGTCTCCACAAATCTACCTTAGGTGATCATTAGTTGACTTATCCTTCTTCAGTAACTCAGCCATCATGCTCTCCAACTTTGAAGGTCTAGCATAATGCTCACGAGCCCTTGGAGGAAATAAAGGCAAGTGTGATTATTTTGGGATCCATTATTCTTCCTCCAATCATCTTCTTGTTCCCGATCTCTGTTTTGGTCCCTATATCCACCTCTGTTGTAGTTTTCCCTGTATTGGTTCGAACCTTGGTTCCCGAAGCATTGGCATAAAGTTTCTTGACCAGAACCTTTGGTGTTATCCAAAAACCCACCACCTGGTTATCCAAGAAGTTTTCCTCATCCTCGAAATCAGAGTGCTCGAACCCGATTATTTACTATGAGCACCCACTGCATCCACCTTTTGTGCTCTAGGCTCGATGATATGCCTCTTGAGTAGGTCAATGGAAGTTCTCATATGAGTTAACTACTAATCATGCGCCTCCTCTTTCTTGTACTGCTCCACAGTCATCCAAATAGCATATGTACCTGTAGCTGTCTCTAATTCTCTAGTATGCCAAGCTCTATTCATTTTGATCACTCGATCTAGTATTGTTGTTGCTTCCTCTGAAGAGTGACTCATGAGTGTTCGACATACCACAATATCTACCATGACTTTACTGTTATTATTCAGAGACCTATAAAATATTTCCAACAAGCTCTCATTGGGAATTCTGTGATTTGGGAACTTCACCATATGTATTACAAGTTATGCAAGCAATCAAATTTTTGGTGTGGATACCTAAAGTTTAGCACCCTATTAGTTAAAAAAAATACACAATTTCACCTATCCAATTAGACCCCACAATAAAATATTCCATTAACTCACTACCCATAGGCAATTAAATTCATTGAGCATTTCTATTCTTAAACCAAATCATACAAGACCATATGTAGCCACCTGATCATATTTCTCAACTTTATTTTCATGAATGGAGGATTCACAGTGACGGAGAGGCTACTACTAGCAAGAAAAAAATGAAAATTTCTTAATTTACTTGCTACATTCTTGAATTATTCTTTCTTGTGTAGAGTTTGGAGTTTGAATTCGACCAAATCATGCAAATTTACTACAAAATTTCAAGGTCAATTAGAATAGGAGTGAGTTAGGGGAGGAAATTGTGGGTTCCTATAGGAAATGTTTGACCAAAATTTGTATTTTAAGAAGGTTTTGGGCGGGTTTAAATAGCCGGGTCGAGTGGGGCCAGTTGGGTTTTGT
The DNA here is from genome assembly GCA_018107945.1 of Datura stramonium. Lineage (NCBI taxonomy): Eukaryota > Viridiplantae > Streptophyta > Magnoliopsida > Solanales > Solanaceae > Datura > Datura stramonium. Next base: position 76,862 of record JACEIK010004270.1, read on the forward strand.
TATTTAGTTTGACCATCACGACTCGTACCAAGAGTCATTGGTCATACATATGACCCATCTCTTCTATCTATACATTGGGACTCAGAATACATCACCGGGAACCTATGAGTGCGTGGTACAATTCGTACCAAGATAACATGACCCGTACCATGACTCGTAGGTTAGAGATTCTGCATTTCAACACTTAATATAGTTAATGATGATAGTGGGTACTACGACTCGTACCATATAGGTATGATTTGTAATGACCAACCGTAGTGTAAATTTATGAGTCTTGTCAAGTCCTTGCTTCTTTATACAGATAGGACTACGAGGCATAACATCATACCATGAATGGTACTAAGGATCATAATTTAGACTTTCACTGTAATTTTTAGACTACCATTACTGTTTCACCTCCACACAACAACACACATTAGTCAAGGTACTTGGGTTGCCTCCTAAGAAACACCTAATTTAGCATCACAGCACGACGCAGGTTGTTTGGTTACTCAGGCTTCACCAAACTACCTCATGGGTTTCCTTCCATGCATTGCCTGATTTAACATTGCTGCACAAAGCAAGTCTCTTGACTGCTCAGAATTCGTCAAGAAACTCCAACTCATCATCAATAGATGAGACGACTCGAGAGTCATTAGACTGCTTCATTGACTAGCCGAAATTGAAATTGACCTCTTCTTTATTCAGCATAAAATTTAGCTGATTAGCTTCAACATCCACTAAAGCTCTCCTATTGGCCAGGAATGGTCGCCCCAAGATGATGGGGACCTCAAAGTCCACTTCGCAATCTAGGACCACGAACTCAGTTGAAAAGATGAACTTTTCCAGCTTCACCAAAACATTATGGAGGATACCCACAGGCTTTTTCACTATGCGATCCGCCATGAATATCCATATAGTCATCAGTGTGAGGGGTCCTAAGCCCAACTGTTTGAACATAGCTAGTGGAATAAGATTGATGCTAGCTCCCAGACCACACAGTGCTTTAGCAAACTCAAAATCTCCAATAGTGCATAGAATGGTGAAGGCACCTGGGTCTTCCTTTTTCTGTGCAAGGACTTGTGAGGCTATGGCACTACAATAGTGAAAATTCCCAACTAGTCATCAACGCCTTCATGAACTTCACATACCCAGGGATCTGCTCCAATGCCTAGACCAAGGGAATATTCACTGAAAACTACTTCAGCATGGACTAATTTTTTTGAAAATTCCAGTCATCCACCATCTTCTTCATCCTCTGGGAAAAGGTGGAGGTGGTCGAAGGATAGGCCTGTAAATTTGTGGAGCCTCGTTCACCTTCCCTTTATTAGCATCAAGCTCCCTTGCACAAATTGGAGTCTTGGTCATGTCTTGGTCAAATCTACAAAACCTTGAACTACCTGCTCTGCAGTCTCATCCTCCTCATCTATATTAACCTCCTTCAGTTTTCCAAATTCAAATACAACTGGCATGGGCGGATAAATTGTGGTATTTCAACTCCTAGTAGTTATAGCTATGTAGTGACTTTCATTCTTTTGATTTTGTATTATGTTACTGGGGTGTTTACCCTTCTGCCTCTGGTTCAGGATGCAAACATCTATGCAGTTACTACTCATTCTACTTAATCGATGTCATGTGTGACTCAACTTTCTGGTTCATGCCATATATGTCTCCACAAATCTAACTTAGGTGATTGTTAGTTAACTTATCCTTCTTCAGTAACTCAGCCATCATGCTCTCCAACTTTGAAGGTCCAGCATAACGCTCACGAGCCCTTGGAGGAACACAAAGGCCAGTGTGATTATTTCGGGATCCATTATTCTTCCTCCAATCATCTTCTTTTTCTCGATCTCTGATTTGGTCCCTATATCCACCTCTGTTGTAGTTTTCCCTGTATTGGTTTGAACCTTGGTTCCCGAAGCATTGGCATAAAGTTTCTTGACCAGAACCTTTGGTGTTAGCCAAAAACCAGCCACCTGGTTATCCAAGAAGTTTGCCTCATCCTCGAAATCAGAGTTCTCGAACCCGATTATTTACTATGAGCACCCACTGCATCCACCTTTTGTGCTCTAGGCTCGATGATATGCTTCATGAGTAGGTCAATGGATGTTCTCATACGAGTTGACTCCTAATCATGCGCCTCCTCTTTCTTGTACTACTCCACAGTCATCTAAATAGCATATGTACTTGTAGCTGTCTCTAATTCTCTAGTATGCCAAGCTCTATTCATTTTGATCACTCAGTCTAGTATTGTTGTTTCTTCCTCTGAAGAGTGACTCCTGAGTGTTCGACATAGCACTATATCTGCCATGACTTTACTGCTATTATTCAGAGACCTATAAAATATTTCCAAGAAGCTCTCATTGGGAATTCAGTGATTTGGGAACTTAATCAACTTTTCTTGAACCTCAGTAAAGTCTCATGCAGTGCAACCATTTTGAACTGTCGGAAGTTGTAGATCTCATCTATGAGCTATAGCATCCTAGAAGGTGGGAAGAACCTTTCTAGAATGGCATGTTTTAGTTCCCTCCAGTTGATTATGGAGTCATTAGGCAAGTCCTACGACAATAGAGTAGACTCACCAACTAGAGAGAATGGAAAAAGCCTTAGCCTGATAACATCTAGGCACACTCCAAGAAACCTGTAAGCCTTGAAAATTCCCACAAATTTCATCAAGTGAAGATTTGCATCATCGGTTGCATTACCACTACACACTCCCTTCCAATTTAGTAGTTGAATCATTGTGCTAGTGTTATCAAATTTTGCCCCAGAAGGAAAAGGTAGGGGTACAATAGCTCTTGTTAACCTTGATTCATAAATATCTAGATCCTCATCCACATCAATGTGAGGAGAATATTTATGGAACTGTGTGGTTAATAACCTCTGTTTGCTCTTCTGTTCCGGCTAGAATTGCCAACCTCTTCCTAGGCATCATCTCCCTCTTGTAGAGTGGCTTGTAAAGCTAACTCTGCATGGTGGGTCTCAATAGCTTGATGAGATTTGGCCACTAATCTAGCCTTCATCTATTCAGGTGTCCCCACATCGGCCATTCTTCATATTATCCTTCTGAGTTCTTGGTCAGTTGGCACTAGAGGGTTTCCGCTCCTCCAATTACTTGGCATTCACCAAGTGGTAACCTATGTTAAATAAAGATAAAAGAAAATATAAATGAGGAAATAAGGACTAAAAGTTAAATAAAAGCAATTAATCCAATCCTAAGCCGTACTCTCCCGCAATGACGCCATTTTTGATAATGTTCAAATTAATCCTCTGAAGAAGTATAACGCGGACGTTGTCAATAATGAACCCAACTAAGATTAGGGTCAATCCCACAGGGAAAATGATCAAGATATATAATAATAATAGTATTTATACTTTTAGTTCAGTTATTTTCTAAGGGGGTATCTAAAAGAAATAATGAAGTGACAATGTTGTGTTAAAATTTATGCAATTAACTAGGGAAGTGTTCCCCATGGATTCATAAGTATGTTAGATTAGTACACTCTTGATCTATCCAAGTACTTAGCCTGTAGAACTAATAAAATATGTTCATCCAAAAAACTGATTTGTCCTTATTGAATGACTATCCTCAATCACCGGGTTAGGTCTCGTGAGTGATTTCACTTTAACCTTTAGCAAAAATTTCAAATTAACTTTCCTGGGACCGCAACTCAAATTATTCAATGAAACTTAAGTTCAAGGATTTGTTGTTCTTCACTTTTCCTAATGTCTGCTTCTCTAGTTTCAAGCAAATAGAGGATTTAGGCTAGTCCTAACATTGCATACTGTTAAAAACATTAATCACGAAGAAAAGAAGAATACAAGCATTCGAATTTGTTTAGAATCACTTTGTGTTAACCCTAGTTTGTTTTTACACCATAGTTCGCACAACACTAGTTGTGGAGGGTTTAGTTATTCCTGATTGCAAGAAAGAAACCAGTTTTCAAAGAATAAAACCTAATTAAGCTCTTACAATATTGATGGAAGGAAAATCCAATGATCCATTGCACAATCTAACTTCAAAAATAAAAAACAATGATGAATCCTCTCAAGGTTTTCGTGTTTTTATTCACTAAGTAGTGTTAGGAAACCCAAATATCACGATTACAATGGAAGAGTATCAGTTCTCTTAAGGAAAACAACCTAAAAGTATTAATACAATTAATGAAATTCTTTCCTAATAGGGATTATGCTGCAAAGACTACCTATGAGTCGTAACATGCTGCTATGAGTCATGGTAGGCTTCCATAGTATGAGTCTACAACTTTTGGTCTTCTCAAGTAATGGAGGTTGGTGTGACTTTTATAATGTTACTATGAGTCGTAGGAGCCTATCTTGGCTTGAATTTCTAAACTCTGGCATCAGTGATAATTCTCCTACGGGTCCTTCATATGATCGTACCATGTTGGCGCAACTTGTGCAATCCTTTCGTGCCTTCAATATTCCAAGTATGCAATCCTCTAAATTTCACCACAAGTCTGTCAGTATGGTTCATATGTTGTTGTTATGACTCCTGGACACTGCTCATATAATTGACCCTGCAAATGCACATCTTCTAATTCTCATGTTACGGACACTTAGTACAGCTCATATTGCCAGTCGTATGTTGGCTCTGCACTTATGCACTTTCTCTGAAGTTCAGCTACAGGTGCTATGTACGGCTCGTACCAGGATGGTACGACTCGTACTATGACCTACAACAAGCCATTTTGTACACTTTTCATCTCTTTTTCCAAAATCCAACTCCCAGACCTTTTTTTTCCTAAAAATAAAGTTAAAAATACTCATATCCGTATAAACACACCTAAGGCCAAGCATTTTTCCTATGTTTTAAGTGTCGAAAGTACCATAAAAAAGTAGCACATTATCCGTAGTTTTAATAGGTATGATATGTGCTGACTTGGTCCTCCGGTCCACTATCACTCATATAGAATCATACCGTTGACTTGTATTACGCAACCCTACAATGAAGTCAATATTTATCTCTTCCCACCTCCAAGTAGGAATACTAATATCATGTAGCATACCTCCCGGTCTCTCTCATGACCCGAACGTGGGCTCGGATCGATACATGGGACAAAGGAACCCCGAGAGACTCCAAGTCGACCCATGGCATAAACATACCTCTAACTCAATGATGAAAATGATAGATCAACATGATAAACTTAGCGGAAGTCTGAAATAAGCATAACATAAGAAATACACACGAATCTGAAGCAGATTACATTCTGTGTCTCAAAAGACTCTAATACTGACAAGTTGATGGGACAAGATCCCCACCTAAATCTCTATGTCTGATACTGAATACAAAAGGAAAACTGATGAAGCATGGTCCTCGGGAGATGAGTACTTACCAATAGGTGTAGGATGCTAACTTTGAAAGGCTGGCTACGGATGAGGCTGAGCCTGAGTACCGGGGCCTGTATCATAAAATGATACAATATAGAATATGCAGTCAGTACATGGAATGTACCGAGTATGCAGGGTAAGTAAAACCACTTTAGTAAGTAAAATCATTTAAAACATGCATAATATAAAAACATAAGAAAAATAAGAATATGAGAGTAGGGCTGGCATGTTATTTTTCTAAAATCATAATCTTAATATAACATAACATAACATCATAACTAAATCAATTAACCCATAGCTAAAATCTGATAGTCATAAGTAACGTTGAACATTGGGTAAAACTTGCTTTATAACATGTATAGATATATAAATCATGAATGATAAACATGCATAACTGAAATCATGATGAATAATGGGAGGCTCATCTTTTTAACGGACATACCACGATAGAGCTTACGTGGTCTCAAGTATCTCACTTAAGTGGGTAGAGCCATCCAAAGCTTTACCATGTCTAGGGACGATACTATGATATCGACATCAAGCTCGGAGCCTAATAGGGGTAGGGGATAACTCACAAGGGAGGTCCCAAAGTATATACAAGATATGTATAACCTGCGTTGGGGCGTAGTTCTGAGGCATAGGGTGATCGACCCTTAGCCTACTAAGTGCTAGACACTACTCCCAAAAATATGCATATGCTCTACATCGTTTTTCAATGAAGCTTACCATCGTCTATTAATGAAGCTCAATAATCAAACATATCTCAAATCAGAAATCGATATGAGAAGCTTTAGCTCAAACCAAACTAAAAGATGAAAAATAATTGGGAGTCTTCGCTCCAAAACCATGTGGTAAGCTTAATTCGGGAAATCATAAATCATACATTAACATGTGGGCATTGCCCAATACTTCAACATGCTTCAAAATATTCAATTCACTTGAAAACATGATTATAAACATGGGTAACTTGAAAACATGCTTTTCATCAATAATATTTCATCATACTTGAACATTCATCATAAATCTCAACTTTCATGCATTTCTCATAGATGGGCATTATGATTTATAAAGCTTGAAACATGCTTTTAATGGAAAAAAATGTAAAACTTTTCCATGATTCATCATTCAATAGAAAAAGCACATTTATATCATACCCATGTAGTATATATTAGAAATCTCAAGCATTGGGTTAAGACCCAACATAGGAATTTCCATGATTTATAGATAGATTGGGCATGGGTGTGAACGAATACACCCAATCATAACCCTACATACTTGAAGGGATTCGACTCAACAACTTCTCTGATTGCCCAAGGACGAATTGGATGGAAAACCTTAAAGAATTAGCCTTGATCACCTCTCTAACACTCTAACTTTGCATGCATAAGTAAGAATGGCCTAAGATAAAATTATCCCTCTTAAAACTCATCATTCATAGCTTAAAACAACATAGTTTAGGCCTTAGGATAAAAGGAATTATAGAAAAGACCTTATTGAATTCGGAGAAAATAACTGACTTCCAGTCCCCAGAGGGACTGGACGACTTGTTATTCAAGACCATGAATGGTGGCATAAGTCGTCGAGTGCATTATCAAATAATTTATCTGGGGCTCATCATGGGGGACCTCATGAGTCATTGTTGGTGACCAGACTCGTGGTCACCACTCATCACCTTCACTACCTAAGTTTCCAAATAATTTCCAACATGCTGACCACGACTCATCCCACGAAACGTGGTGACTGACCACGACTCGCTGGGACCTTCCGTAGGGTACATTGCCAGGTCTCCTTCACTTTCCTTTAACCATTGCCCATGCCTGACTCAACGATTTGTGGTGACTAACCACGACTCATGGTCAGGTCTGTGGGGACTTCCAAAACCAAAACTTCAACTCATGCCCTGACCTCACCCTGAGTCTCCTCACAACTTGTGGTCTACCCCACGGGTAACAGAACGACTCATTCTATGACCTGTGCCAGATTTCCAGTTTTCTGGATTTCAACTCTTGGGTTGATCATTGTGCTTTCGGGGTATAATAGTATCTCCCCCTTTGGAACTTTCTGTCACGCCCAACCTTGGGGGCTATGACTGGCACCTAGTGCCCTACTAGGATCTGAACTGCTGGACTTCTAAGCCTAAGAACTTCTAGTGCTTGGCTGACTCTAACTCTGATTTACAGAATCAACGGGCTATATAGCGGCTGTAAATACAGCCCCTGGCCGGCTAGTCCTATAGCCACTTGTACAACAACAACAGCTAACCAGAATCTCATCAACATAAGGGAACCTATGCGGGCCGACAAGACCACCATGCTGACTAGTTATTTCTAAATTAATGTAAGAAATGCTAAACAGCTAAGTGACCGACAAGGTCACCACTACTAACTGGATAAGGCCCCACACGACCAACATAAACAACTAAACATACGCACGACCCCAC